>CM064576.1:30599000-30681694 GCA_032716605.1 Paralithodes platypus
AGTACTGAGAGGATAATTATCACTTACAAACGCCAGTCAGTCGCGGGTTTTTTGAATGCGAGATATTTTGTCTAGGCGGGAAATTTATTTAAATGAATCAACGGTTGCTGCCTGCAGTCTATAACGTCTCGGGGAAAGCCCATTTCCACAAGTTGACACACTCGATTGAGGAAGAGAAATTCTTAGATTCGTGCGAGGGGTTAAAAGATTTACCAATAATTTTTGCACAACCGTTTCCCGCGTGTAATTAGATTGGTCGATTAGTGAAGTACTTACTACCAGGTCATATTTGTCGATGCCTTTTGCTGATTTGAAACACTTGAATTAAGGTCGCCTCTTAATCTGCGCTGGGTTTAAAGAAATAGATTTAGTTCTCTAAGACCGCTCTTCGTTATGGTTTGTTCTTTAGGCTACGGTATCATTGTTGGTCAACTCTACGTTTGAACTCGTTCTAGCTTGTTGTATCTTTTGGTAATAAGGGCACCTAGGATTGAACGCAGTATTCCCAGAGAAAGAGGGCGGCCGGCCGGGGCGGACCACTAAGGAATTGTAAAGGTTTAGGATAACTTCTTGGGATTTTATTGCTCAAATGATTCCTGCCTGATAAAGCCAATTATTTTGTTTGCTCTTCTTAACAACTGCTGAACATTGTTTGACTCGGTTTTAGGTTACTCGATATTGTTACTCCCAGATCAGTTTCTCTGTTTACATTCTTAAGCTGAGTGCCAGTTCATCGAATAGTTGCTTTCTCATTTCAGGTTATCCGACATGTAGTACATTAACATCTTATCCGCATTTGAAACTCAGCTTGCCAAATTTTGGGCCACACATGACAATTTATCTAGATTGTGTTGCATATTCGTCAACTTGTTCTTTTGAGAGTACGCTATTTTGCAATTTTTGTATCGTCAGCACATTTTGAGATTGTGCAGGTGAAGACCCTCATCTATGTCGTTGATGTAAATTCGAAAGAGACTTGGTCCTAGTACGATCCCTGGGGTACCCACGCTAACTTACATTGGTACATTTAGATGCCTTTAACGTTTATGACTACCCTTTGCTTTCTGTTGCTGAAGCCAATTTTCTATCCATTTCAACACACCGTCTTGTAATCTATGCGCTTTTAGTTTTAGCAGTAAACGTTTGTGTGGGAACTTTGTCAAAGGCCTTTTGAAAATCAAGGTATATAATATCTTACAGCTTTACTCTCATCGTAGAGGTTGAGGGATATCGGTTGGAAGAAGTCTAAGAGGTTTGTAAACAGGAAACGTTTTTTAACGAAAGCCGGGTGTTGTTGGAGTATCTTTAAAGTTATGTTATTTTCCTCTAAGTGATTTACGAGTCTGTCTCGTATGACGCGGTTTCTAGCATTTTACATACAACTGAAGGTGAAGCTAATTGGGACGATAGTTACTGGGTAGGGATTTGCTGCCTTTTTTTAATATCGGTGTTACGTTGGGCTTAGCTTCCCACTGATCAGGCCATAGTTCCAGCTGCAATGGAGTTTATGGGGAATAGTAATGTATTGAATTGAATTGAATAGTATTGAATAGTAATGTATTGAATAGTAACAGACAGGTAGGTAGGTAGGCAGGCAGGCAGGCAGGCAGGCAGGCAGGCAGGCAGGCAGGCAGACAGACAGACAGACAGACAGGACCAGGCACAGACAGACAAGACAGACAGACAAGACAGACAGACAGCCAGCCAAGACAGACAGACAGACAGACAGACAGACAGACAGACAGACAGACAGACAGACAGGTAGGTTCATATGGTACTGTATATAATAAAGCACATGCCCTATCTGATATACATTTGATACAAAATCAAAAGAGCGTTTATTATGTTTCTTGACTTCTGTGGTGCTTGGAACACTAACATTGTGTATCTTTCGAGTGTTAACACCAGGGACTGACTACCAGAGAGACAAGCTGAAATAATATGTCAGTGATGATACCCAGGTAGTAAGTAAGTGTGCTACGGTAATAGACACACCATATAGGGCCAGTTAGTTCAAACAAATATTAAGGGGAGATTTCCACTTGAGGGATTTTTTTCTTGACCCCTTTCTCCCTCATGTTTAGCCCCATTGCTTTGATTATTATTAAAAACGTTTCGCCCCATTTAGCTTGGCGGATTTTAAAGACGTTTCACCCCATTTATGTCACTTTTAATACCTTAGTCGTCCCATGTTAGGTGTCGTATTTTTTTTCCTGGCGAGCGATTTAGCGGTAGCCGGTAATTTAAGAGGAACCGGCCTTCAGCCGGGAAATTTGTCTACCGAAAAATGTAAAAAATTATCTTGAAAGGGAGTCAAGGGGGTGTAATTTCAAGCTTGATGGAAGTTTAGGAAACACACTAAAAACCTCCCCTTAACGTGACAATAAAGTGGCACATTTTCCGGCAATCTTCGATGAACACATTTGTTCTCGTACTATTTTGAAGCACTTTCGCATTAGAATTGTAAAATATATTAAAGGTAGATTATGTTAGGTAGTTTAATGTTCATGGAACCTAAATTTTGAAGCAGCCAACTATAATTGCCCGTAAAAATTGACGGACAAATCGTTCGTGTGACACCGCCTTAATGCTAGCAGATGGACAAGGCGAAAATATTCGATGTGATAAAAAGTTCATGTAGTAAGCGTGGTACTGAGAGAAGAGGGGGGGGGGGGGGGGGAGAGGGGGAGATGGGTCGTTTTCCTAGACCCTTTTCTCCCTCATGTCTAACCCAATTGTTTTGAGATTTTAAGACGTTCGGCCAAATAGTATGGCGACTTTATTACCTTTCGCCCCATTTCGTTGTCAATTTTAAGACCTTTCGTGCTATTTAGGTGTCGATTTTTTCCTGGCGAGGGATAGCTAGCCTGTAATTTTAAGGCGAACAGGGCCTTCGGCCGGGAAAATGTTCTACCGGAAATGTACAAATTTATCTTGAAGGGGGGTCTAGGAGGTGTTTTTCTAAGGATGATGGAGGTTTGACAAGGAAACTAAAAAAATATATGAATAACTGAAAACATTGACCAAAATAAAAAAAAAAAAAAAAAACAGCCGCTATCCCCTTGCAAAACAACAAAACAACAAACCAAAACATGAACGGCAAAATATAAAGAAAACAAAAAATCAAACTCGCAATGTGGAAATCACGCGTTAGCAAAATAAAATGTAGAATCTTACTAATAATATCACCAATCTAGAATATACGGTACTGTAAATATACAGTACATCGGTAATCTGTGACATAAGGAATGGCAATTAACAAAATATATAATAATAATAATATAATGCCCATCATATTCATAATCTATATACAGGTATAATACAAGACACATTACATTAATTACATATACTTTATAATGATCATAGACTTTAATAATCTATATTACAAGACTCATTACGTTCAGAAATCTATTACATATGACAAACAAGCTTCATAAATTCTATGATATAAGGCGTATAAACACCCTCCCTCCATTCTATGATATAAGGCGTATAAACACCCTCCCTCCATTCTATGATATAAGGCGTATAAACACCCTCCCTCCATTCTATGATATAAGGCGTATAAACACCCTCCCTCCCGCCATTCTATGATATAAGGGCCGTATATCAACAACCCTCCCGCCAGTTCTATGATTATTAAGGCGTATATAAACACCCCTACCTCATTCTATATGATATAAGGCGTATAAACACCCTCCCTCCATTCTATGATATAAGGCGTATAAACACCCTGCCTCCATTCTAATGATTATAAGGCGTTATAAAACACCCTCCTCCATTTCTTTATGATATTATAAGGCGTATATCTAACACACCCTCCCTCCATTTTAAACCAGCCAAATCCCCCCAAAAAAATGAACGTAAAACAATGGCATTATCCAATCATTAAAGAACACTAATTACGGGTCATAATTCCTCCTACCCCCCCTCCCCTCATAACAATATAAAGGACTCCCCCCCCCCCACCCCCCTCCCCCCCCCCCCCCCCCCCCCCCACCCCCCCCCCCCCCCCCCCCCCCCCCCCACCACCCCCCCCCCCCCCCCCACCCCCCCCCCCACCCCCCCCCCCCAACCAACAATACCCCATTAAGTTTATCACGAGATCAACGATAAATAATGATAACAAAAGGAGATAGACTGCCACGTCATTGCTCATTTACAGGGGAGAGAGAGAGAGAGAGAGAGAGAGAGAGAGAGAGAGAGAGAGAGAGAGAGAGATAGAGCGAGCGGGAGAGATGAGAGAGAGAGAGATCGAGGCCGCGATGAGAGAAGAGAGAGAAATTTTGAGAGAGAGAGAGTTGTGTGTGTGTGTGTGTGTGTGGTGGTGTGTGTGTATATGGTGTGTGTGTGTGTGTGTGTGTGTGTGTGTGTGTGTGTGTGTGTGTGTGTGTGTACTCACGTTCAAAAGTTGCGTCCTGCCTCCTTAATTTCAACTTGGGTCATACCTATATTAATACGAAAATTAAAATTCTTATCACACGAATAAAACCTTTACAGACAAAATATATTTATTATTGTGATATTTCTTTCAGGAGCAATTTATAGCGAGGCCTTCCCAAGGGTTAAGTGTCCCATTAATTACTCCTTCCATTCGTCTATACATTAGGCTACCCGGTACCATAGCACAGTTGGAATATATGTACATGCTCAGATTAATATGCAGGATTCGAAACTGCATAATAAGTCGTAGGCTTGTGCATATTTCTCTAACTACATTGATAGCGTAATACATAAGTGCGCGGAATTTCGATGTGAGTATCCTAGGTTCGAGTCCTTGGAGTGCCACATGTATTTGTTGATTTCATTAATTTAGTTTAGAGGTGAAGTTGGTTGGTGGAATTTTTTTTTTTAATTTTGATCAGGAGTCAATCTTCGACCTATTTTATGGTATAAGAGTCTCTCTCTCTCTCTCTCTCTCTCTCTCTCTCTCTCTCTCTCTCTCTCTCTCTCTCTCTCTCTATCTCTCTCCTCCTCTCTCTCGCTCTCCCTCTCTCTCTCTCTCTTCTCTCTATCCTCTCTCTCTCTTTCTGTATCTCTCTCCTCTCTCTCTTCCTCTCTCTCCTCTATCTCTCCTCTCTCGCTCTCTCTCTATCTCTCTTCTCTCTCTCTCTCTCTCTCTCTCTCTCTCTCTCTCTCTCTCAGGGATGTATTATCTGTATAAACATACAGTATCTGGCCAGGTGATGATGATGTGAGTGATAAGTTAAGCCAGGTGGCAGAAGACACAGTAGGAGCAAGTAGGGAGGGTGGACTTACACAGTACACACGTATACACGTACACACACACACACACACTTATTGTCTCTATACAAAAGATGAGGCCAGGTGATAATGATAATGAGAGTGATAGGGAAGGCCAGATGCCAGAGCATACAGTAGGAGAAAATAAATATGGCACACACACTCGCACACGCACACACACTCACACACACACACACACCAGGGTCGGGTTAGCCTAGTGGTCTAAAAGGCACTGTACGCTGACCGCGAGGTCGAGGGTTCGAGTCCCCAAGAAACAATTTTTTTTTCGGCTATCCCGATGGAGACAATTGTATCGTGGTCCCTCCCTAGTCAAACTGCTCATCTATCAGCTTGAGTTAGCCTACACATACTTCAGCCTCACGGATGTAAATGAACAATAAACCGACAATTATTAGTATTATATTACTATTATTACAAAAAAAGAAAAGAAAAAACCCACACATCTTATTAAACAGATGAGGCCAGATGGTGACGATGTGACTGATAAGAACCCAGGTGGCACAACACACACAATCAAAGTATCAAATACAGACCCATAGCCACACAAACACACACAAAGTGATAAATACACCACACAAGCACACACAGTAAGTGTCAAACAGTCACAGAACCACACACACACACACACACACACGTACTATCAACATTAATATATAAGGCCAGGTGATGACGATTATATCAGTGAGTGGTACGTTGAACCAGGTGGCAGAGTACATAGTTCATATTACATCACATCTTCACAACTTTAATTCACTTTATTGATAGGAGACGAAACAATCAATCAAACGAAACAATTAGTGAATATAAAGGCATTGTTGGTGAACTATGCACATTCCTAAATCAACAATAATAATAAAATACTACTACTAATAATAATAATAATAAAAATATATACAGATAATGAATACCTAGTAGTTATATAATTAGATCAATACTAAAATTTATAATTGTAAATTAATCAAGTCCTATATTTTGATGGTATTAACCGTATTAATCTAACTATTTGTTTATGCCGGTGGTATTTTCATTGGTTTCGCGCGTTAGTCCTAATTGGACTACCTCGTACGAATCGGCTCTAATCAACAATACGGTTAACTCTGTCATGACGATGATATGTTTATTATATCATCACTACAGCCAGACTAATTTATTGGGGCTTGGAAAGAGTCAAGGGGTTAGTATGGAGAAATAAGGTGTGTGTGTGTGTGTGTGTGTGTGTGTGTGTGTGTGTGTGTGTGTGTGTGTGTGTGTGTGTGTGGTGGTATGTGTATGTGTGTGGTTGTACTTACTCTAGTTGTATTATCTAGTTATTGCGGGAGTGAGCATGCTCGTTATTCCAGCCTCCTATATGTGTAGGTTTATATGTATCGTTGGAATGGCTGTGGATGTGTGTGTAGTCTGTATTTTAGCCAATTGGCGACATCGGTAACGAAGGCTTAGGGTGGATCTGTATGGTACCATTCTCACTATAGACGGTACCGTCTCGCCCGAAGGCTTAGGTAGCCATCAGCTTAGGTGAACCATATGATACCCATCTCGCCTTGTACCATTTTTGCCAACCCCAGATGGGACGTCACAACGTAGTCCACTTATTCCAGGTACCTATTTACAGCTAGGTGAACTGAGGCTAACACATGAAAGGAGACAAGCCCAATTTGCAGTAACAAGAAATAGGGTGGTCAGTATGGAAGTGAAGAAGTCCTTGCATGACAGTGTGGTAATCCCGACACTGACTTACGGAAGCGAAGCATGGACGTTGGTTGAGAGACTCAGACCAAGAGTGAGAGCAGTGGAAATGAATTACTTAAGGAGTGCGTGCGGAGTTACATGGAGGGATAGACAGACTAATGAGGAAGTAAGAAGGAGGTGTGGTGTGGAGGTAGATGTGCTGGAAAGTGTGAAAAGGAACAACTTGAGATGGTTCGGCCATATGGAACGTATGGAAAGCGAGAGAATGACTAAGAGGGTGTACGAGAGCGAGGTGGAGGGACAGAGGGGGAGAGGTAGACCGAATATGAGGTGGAAGGATGGAGTGAGGAACTACATGACGAAGGCGGTGCTGGTTGGGGGAGGGGCTCGACTTGACTGGGGACAGAGGTGCATGGGGGCGGTTCGTTCGTGGCCACCCCTTCGGGGATCACGGCGTCAGGCAATAGATAGATAGAAGCCCAATTTGTCTCCGCCCGGCCGGGGATTGAACCCGCGACCTCTCGTGTGTGAGACGAGAGCTCTACCTACTAGGCTACGGGCTGTGTGTGTGTGTGTGTGTGTGTGTGTGTGTGTGTGTGTGTGTGTGTGTGTGTGTGTGTGTGTGTGTGTGTGTGTGTGTGAGAGCGCGCATGTGTACGCTACTGGTATGCGATTGGGGGTTTAAAACAAAAACAAATAGGAAATACAAATAAAACAAAATAAAAAGTCAGCCATGCAAAGAAGGGGAGACAGAAAAGCAATAAAAACTCTAGACAGTATAATGTGTTGGTTGTATGATAGTGTAAGCCGTTATACCCCCTAGCCAGCAGAGTCAGACATCTGTTTATATCAACCAACCCACCACCCTACCTCCCTCAGGCACCCATCACCCACACTACTACTACTGCCACTTCCACCCTCCATAGTATGGCCCACAACCCTAAAATTCAAAATCACACACACACACACACACACACACACAATACCCAACCCCCTACAACTCTACCCTCTTCTTAACACCCACCCACAGTGACCACACCCACACACACACACACACAGTATAATGTGTGAGTAAGGTGGTTTGGGCGTATGATAGTGTAAACCGTTATCCCCCCTAGCCGGCAGCAGCGTCAGACATCTGTTTATATCAACCTACCTACCACCACCCACCCACCCTCCCTCAGGCACCCGTCATCCACACACACACACACACACACACTACAACTACCCAACCTTCACCTTTCATAGTATACCCAACAACCCTTACTATGAACATAACACACACACACATTTTATATATATATATTATATATATATACAGGTATGTATAATATATATATATATATATATATATATATATATATATATATATATATATATATATATATATATATATATATATATATATATATATATATATATATATATATATATATGTGTGTGTGTGTGGTGTGTGTATACGTATATGTGCCTGTATGGGTATGTACAGTCACTCGTAAACATTGGTGGACCTTACCTAGTTCTAATTATGGAAGTATATCTCTGGACACGAATTTATGAACACAATTGTCTACACCTCAACTACAAAACTACTTATACTATATATTGAAAAGTTAGTTACTTCCATCCAAAAATGAATAGAGATACCTAAGGTTACCTAAGGTTGTGTTCGCCACTCTGATAGTTATAATTGCACGAAGAGAAACATAAGGAGTCCAAGAATGTTTATGAGTAACTGTACATGCACAGGTACGGTGTATAATTTAATGATATACAGCGGTGCATATAATTAGATCAATTAAGTCTACATTAAGGGAGGCCATCTCGCTTTTTTTTCTCTTTCTCTCCCTCTCCCCTTGGCTTGTATCCATTCGGCCCCATTCAGCCTACTGTTTCAAGACGTTTACCCCCATCCAGGTGTCAATATTTTCCTGGCGAGCGGTAGCGAGCCAGCATAATTATATATCTTTGTTTTGACAACAAGCTAAATTTGTAAATTTTTCGATAGAAAAATGTCTCCGGCGAAGCCGGATTTCTCCATACAATGTTGGCTCGCTATCGCTCGCCAAGAAGAAATCAACACCTGGATGGGGATAAACGTCTTAACACAGTTGGCTGAATGGGGCCGAATGGATACAAGCCAGAGAAAGAGAGAAAAGCAGAGAAAGATAAAAAAAAGCCGGTGACCCCCCTTAACATAGTAAAATATAAGTCAGCACAACTGTATGTATTTCTCACATGTATAATTTCACCTTCTGGTTACAATTCTAAATAAACCGTTCATTATTAACCCCTTCAACACGATGACGGTGACGTAAATGTCGTCATATTCTGGTTACCATTCGAGGATTTATTTCAGCGTTTATGCCACCTCTAGGACTCAGAGGGGTGAATACGATCCCAATAAACCCTCTGAATAACATAGGTCCTTCTTAAACTGCATCCAAGCGTCAAATTTTAGTCAGAAACAAATGTAAAAAGGTGTCGTCGTGCTGAAGGGGTTAACATTATTGTTTATACATACATGCACACTCTCTGCCTCACACACACACCCCTTCTCCCTCTCTTACACCTTCACCACACACACACACACACACACACCTTCTCTCTCTCTTACACCTTCACCACACACACACCTTCTCTCTCTCTTACACCTTCACCACACACACACACACCTTCTCTCTCTTACACCTCCCCCCCACACAACCCTTCTCCCTCTCTTACACCTTCAAACACACACACACACACACACACACACATTCATCACGGCCGTCTTAATTACACACACACACACACACGGCCGTCTGTATATCCCTTGACATTTAGTATAATAGAGACGGCCGTGCACACACACACACACACACACACACACACACACACACACACACACACACACACACACACACACACACACACACACACACACACACACACACACACACACACCTTCGTTTCCAGATGTCGCCAATTGGCTAAAATACAGACTACACACACATCCACAGCCATTCCAACGATACATATAACACCTACACATATAGGAGGCGGGAAATAACGAGCATGCTCACTCCCGCTATACAACTAGAGTAAGTACACACACACACACACACACACACACACACACACACACACACACACACCCCTATCTTATCTACCCATAATCTAACGCTCGCGCGCCACCGTATATCCTCTCGTCTGTTTTAAATCGGTATATCCATTAACCCCTTCACCACCATTACGTCATTGTCATCTTATTCTGGTTGGCATTAGACGATTTTCTATAGCTTATAATCTACCTCTATGACTCAAATGGGTTAATACGATTTCTAGCCCCCTTCTCCCTCAAGTTTAGCCCCATTAGTTTTCAGATTTTAAGACGTTAGCCCATTAGTTTGGTGATTTTAAGACCTTTCGCCCCATTTCCTTGTCAATATTAAGAGTTTTCGTGTCATTTAGGAGTCTATTTTTTCCTGGCGAGCGATAGCGAACATTTTTCTATTGAAAACATGTACAAAATTATCTTGGGGGTGTTTTTTGTAAAGCTTGAATAAAATTGACACCTAAACAGCACGAAAGGTCTTAAAATTGACAACACAATGGGGCGAAAGGTGTCAAGATCGCCAAACTAATGGGCCGAACGTCTTATAATTTCAAAACAAATGGGGCTTAACACTATGAAAAATAAGAATCCCTGGGCCAGCTGGAAATCTCGCCGTCTGTACACTTCCTTGCCGCTAAATATATACAACTTTCCGGTTCCTGTCAACATTCCACGCTCTAAAGTCTAAACCAAAGCAAACTACCACACTCGCGATGTTTCAATTAACAATAATTCACCTCGCAGCACTACAATCCCAATACTCTCAAACCGGTCAACCGTAGCCTACAATCTAATATGATCTGCCTGCCTGGCTGCCAACCATCATCGTCCCAGCCCCCGTTATAGAAACAGGAACCGATAATATACACACAAGGGCCAGAGCCACGAGAGCCGACTAGGGATTACCAGTTGCGTACAGTCATTGAGCTTTAGATGCTACAAGATTAGTCCTCGCAATTTGACGATTAAACCCTATTTATATATATATATATATATATATATATATATATATATATATATATATATATATATATATATATATTTTTCCCAGCATAGCTTAAATTAGTCACTCACACCACAATCTGAAGAAAAAACCTTACAAGTACAACTTGCAGGTTTGTCGGTGAAGCTGGCCCAAGACAACTCAATTGTAGGCAGAATAACAATAACATAATGTATTAAGGGGAGGTTTTTAGTTTGTTCCCTAGACCTCCATCAAGCTTAAAATTACACCCAAGGAGTACACTCTCTCAAGCTAAATTTGTAAATTTTTCGGTAGAAAAATTTCCCGGCCGAAGGCCGGTTCCTCTTAAATTACAGGCTCGCTATCGCTCGCCAGGAAAAAATTGACCCCTAAATGACAAGAAAGATCTTAAAATTGACAGAAATGGGGCGAAAGTTCCTAAAATCGCCAAACTAATGGGGCGAACCTTAATGCACACGACCCTCTCTGGAGTGGCGAAGATACTCCAATAGTGCGTAAGTACCACGGGACTTCCAGTGGCTCACATCCATCAGCTCACTTAACCCTTTGAGGATCATGACGCCTTTTGACTGTTTATTCTGGATATCAGTAGACGATTTTATACAGCTTAGGAAGGATCTGTGGGAATGAAAAGGGTAAAGACTATCCCAATTAACCCTCGGACTTCCATATATCCCTGCTAATCTGAATTAACCCTCTGACTCCCATATATCCCTGCTAATCTGAATTTAATCGTCTAATAATAGCTAGAAGACAGAACAAAAACGCGTGTTGGAGCTTGAAAGGGTTAATGTCAGTCAGTATAGATCTCATTCAATAAGGCAACATATAATAACAGTCTTATCTGTAGCCGGCCTTTTATAATCGACCCAAAGGAGGCAGAGTAGGAGGAGAGAACATTTAACCCTCTCCGACATATGACGCGATTTTGAGCCTATTGGGGATACTTTAAAGCCTTTGTTACCATCAGGGGTATTTAGAAACCTTTAGTTTAGTTACTTCAACCTCTGCAGTTGTCTTTGAGTTAGCTGTGGGCAGAAAACTAATTTTGGAGAGGTAATTATAAGAGTGAGAGAACTCTATTTCTTATTGCTAATCTGGCAACCTCTGCGTTATATGAGCGTGAAAGGGTTAACGGGAGGAAGCGACCAGCAACAAAGTCGAAAATCTTTATAGTCTTCGCCGTAGGTAAAAATATTGCGTTTGTTAGTGTGAAAATCGGTCTATGGTCGGTGTTCCTATAAACACCACAGTATTATCGTTGTTAAGGGGAGATTTCCACTTGAGGGATTTTTTTCCTTGACTCATTTCTCCCTCATGTTTAGCCCCATTGTTTTTCTAATTTTAAGACGTTTGCCCCATTATTTCGACGATTTTAAAAAATTTCAACCCATTTCTGTCAATTGTAAGACCTTTCGTGCCATTTAGGTGTCGATTTTATCCTGGCGAGCGATAGCGAGCCTGTAATTTAAGAGGAACCGGCTTTCAGCCGGCACATTTTTCTACCGAAAAATTTACAAATTTATCTTGAAAGGGGCTCAAGGGGGTGTAATCTTAAGCTTGAAGGATATCTAGGGACCAAACTAAACACCTCCCCTTAATTAATATTCACTTACTGTATTCCAAGCCTATCAATATGGTACGGTACGCTAATTGACCAGTTGCGAGTTTCAGGCTATAAGGAAGTTGAAGCCGTGAACATCGACATTAAAGAGAAATGCAATAATAAATAGGGTTTCTGATGAATACAAAGCATGATCAATTTGGATGTATGCCTTTATACATGTATTATGACCGTATTTTAACTGACAATTCTGCTAAATATTGATCGGCCACAGCTCCAACTTCCTTATAGACCCAAACTAGCAAGTGGTCAATTGTTGTTGCTGCAATGACAATACTATGACATGCGTCAGTGTATCTTATTACAATTACAACTATCGTATCATATGGAGTGGCTAGGAATACGGCGAAACTCTAGTATTTACCAGCGATAATGATGGGGTTTGCCTGTGCCCACTGTTGCATATCTTGAGGGGGCTCGTGGCTGTTCTCTTGCTCTATCAATTCATGTATTTATCTAGTTTTTATATTCATCGTTAGACCTCCATCAAACTTAGAAAAACACCACCTAGACCCCCCCCCCCCCCCCCTCAAGGTAAATGTGTACATTTTTTGGTGGAAACAAAATAATGTCCCGGCCAAAGGCCGCTTCCTCTTATAATTTCTGGCTCACTATCGCTCGCCAGGAAGAAATCGACACCTAAATGGCACGATAGGTCTTAAAATAGACATCGAATTGAAGCTAAAGGTTTTCAAATCGCCAAACTAATGGGCCGAACGTCATAAAATGTCAAAACTAATATGCTAAACATGAGGGAGAAGGGGGTCCAGATAAAAGCGGCTACCTCCCCCTTAACTCTAATAAACTGTAAACTCTCTCCTGTTGACCGGCTTCAATAGACTTGCTATAGTCCTGCCGTGGTTAACCTCGGGTATACAGTATACAGTTAGGCCGGCCCTGCAATTATCACGCTTGATTTATGGGTTCATCTGCTCCCTCGGCCTCGGGGTGTGGTAGTGGTATGTAGTGGTATGTAGTGGTATGTGGTGGTATGTGGTAATGGTAGATTGGAGGTGTTGGTATGTAGTGGATGTGGTATGTGGTAAGGGTACATTGGAGGTGTTGGTATGTAGTAGTATATTGTAGTGATATGTGGTGGTGGTGTGTGGCAGTGGTATGTGCTGGTGGAGATGAGGGTAGATTCGAGGTGTTGGTATGTGGAGGTAGTGGTATGTGGTACTGGTGCGTGGTGGTGGTGTGTGGTAGTGGTGGTGGTAGATGATAATACTGGTGATAGTAGTACGGTACGGTACGGTACGGTACTTGATTTAGTTTTCAGTAACAATGAACATATGATAAATAATGTAGAGATTGGTGACCACCTAGGAAATAGCGATCATAAATCTATTTATTTTAATATACAATGGACAGGGAATGCTAAAGAGAATACGACACTTATCCCAGATTTCAGAAAAGCCGATTATGGTGGGCTAAGAAGAGACTTAAGGGTGGACCCTATTGTTAAGCGATTAAGTCAGGATATGCCAGAGTTAAACTTGCCACCTACATATAACCAGTTTATTGCTTCACTCCACAATGCTCAAAATAAATATATCCCTAAAAGAAGATTTAGATCGACGCAGAACCAACCAAAATGGATGACTAATAAGCTAATAGATCTTATAGGAAAAAAGAAAGGAATATATCGAAAAATAAAGAAAGGTGAAAATCATTTACATATATACTATCAGACTCTATCAAGACAGGTCAAAAAGGAAATCAGGAAAGCAAAAAGAAATTATGAAATAAGGATAGCCAGCGACTCAAAAAATAACCCTAAAGCTTTTTACCAACTATATAAATCTAAAGTTAGAGATGAAATAGGCCCCCTAAAAACTTCAATAGGAGAAATAACAGAAAATGATTTAGAAATGTGCAGTACATTAAATAGTCAGTTTCTTTCCGTTTTCACTAATGAAAATTTGGCACAGATTCCAGAAGTTAATATGGTATATAGTGATAGTATAGAAAATATGTTAAGTACAGTTAGTATAAGTAGAAATGATGTGCTTAAGGAAATTGACAGACTGAAACCTCAAAAATCGCCTGGTCCTGACGAGGTATATGCTAGAGTATTAAAAGAATGCAGAGATGAGTTAAGTAGTCCATTAGCATTTATATTTAACAAGTCATTAAAACAGGTTTAGTTCCAGAAGCTTGGAAGCTTGCAAATGTAGTTCCGATCTTCAAAAAAGGTGATAAATCGATAGCATCCAATTACCGTCCCATTAGTCTCACATCAATCATAGGAAAGTTGCTAGAGTCTATTATTGCTAGGAAAATTAGAAGCCACTTAGTAAAATTTAACTTAATAAATTCTTCTCAGCATGGATTCACTCAGGGACGTTCTTGCCTTACTAATTTGCTTAGCTTTTTCTCAGAGGTATATGAAGCAGTAGATAGTGACAAGTCATATGATATTATATATTTAGATTTCAGTAAAGCTTTCGACAGAGTCCCTCATGAGAGATTGATGAGAAAGGTTGAGGCACATGGAATAGGAGGGTCGTTGTTGGGATGGATTAGGTCATGGCTAATTGGTAGGAAACAGAGAGTCAGCATAAATGGTACCAAGTCAGAGTGGGGAGCAGTCAAAAGTGGTGTCCCCCAGGGATCGGTATTAGGTCCCCTGTTGTTTCTTATATACATAAATGACCTAGATTTAGGTATAACTAGTAGGATAAGTAAATTCGCAGACGATACTAAAATGGGGAGATCAATTGATTCAGATAGCGATATAGAGTGCCTCCAAAGGGATCTAGATACCTTACATGAATGGTCAGTAAATTGGCAGATGAAGTTTAACATTGACAAATGCAAGGTATTAAAGATAGGGAAGATGCAAACAAATGTTAAATATAAACTAGCTAATTTAGAATTAGAAAATTCAGACTGCGAGAAAGATCTAGGTGTGTTTGTTAGCAATGATTTGAAGCCTAGAAAACAGTGTATAAGCGTTCGTAATAAGGCAAACAGGATTCTCGGGTTCATCTCTAGGAGTGTGAGTAACAGAACTGCTGATGTTATCTTAAAACTTTACTTGTCATTAGTGAGACCCCATATGGATTATGCTGTCCAATTTTGGTGTCCTTATTACAGAATGGACATAGATTCATTGGAGAGAATTCAGCGTAGAATGACAAAAATGATCCATAATATTAGAAATTTTCCGTATGAAGAAAGGTTGAAGAAATTAGGTTTACATTCGTTAGAGAGACGCAGAGTTAGAGGGGATATGATAGAGGTGTTCAAGTGGGTTAGTGGGATTAACAAAGGGGACATGACAAATGTACTAAAGCTCAGTGATAGCGAAAGAACTCGTACCAATGGTTTCAAATTAGATAAATTTCGTTTCAGAAAAGATATAGGCAAATATTGGTTTGGTAACAGAGTTGTAGATGGGTGGAATAGGCTACCAAGTGATATAGTGGGATCAAGAACGATAGGGAGCTTTAAGAAAAAATTGGATAAGCATATGGACGAGAAGGGTTGGGTGTGAAGGGGGATCAGCCGGGTTGGGCCAATCAGCGCTCTGCAGACCCCCGTAATCCTGCGTTAATATCTAACCGGTTTGGTAAGATGATCCTCAGGGTATTAGAGTGTTGAGCCTATAATTGGGCTTTGTAATTGGGGTTGTGTGGGACAGGGATCTGCCTTGCTTAGGCCAATCGGCTTTCTGCAGACTCCCATTTTCTTATGTTCTTATGTTCTTATGTACCATATAGTGTATTTAGTGGTATGTGAGTGAGGTGGTAGTAAGAAAAGGCATGTGATATTTGCGTTGATTAAATATATTGTTGTAGGTAGCGGTGGTAGTAGATGATGATGATGATGGTGTTAGGCATGGGGTGTTAGGCATGGGGTGTTTGTGATAAATAATAAATATATAAACACATCGCCCAATAAATCACCCCCCCCCCCCCCTTAAGAGACAGTGATGGTGTGTTATGCTAGTCAGGAAAAACGTGATGGTCTTTAATAACTAGTCGGTAGGTAGGGAAGTCGTTTGGTAGAGTGTGAGGCGGGGATGTGTGGGGAGGAATTGGTCGTATAATGTGGCTTGGAAGACGTTTGTGTGTGTGCGTGTGTGTGTTGTGTGTAGGTGTGTTAGTTATATGCAATACTATGTGTGTGTTATACGAAATAATCTTTTATATACTCACTTCCCCCTCCCATGCATTTATATTAGGGCTAGAGAAGTATCTTCAAGTTGTGCTTTATTCTATGTTTGATATATCCTACTTAATCCAAATAATCTCGTGTGCCGGTAGCTGGAATAAAACATATTAGATTGAAATGATTAACATGGGATTGAAGAATGCGTACGGTATCGGTAGTACATTTTTGTTATGGGGATTAGAGGCTGTGTTTTTTGCCAGCTAACGGTAAATTATCATATTCCCATCATGTTTACTCCAATTTGTAGCGAAATATGTTGATTATATAACTTGGCATTACTATGACGCAGAGATATAGTAGTTTCATATTTTTCCATTAATCATTATGTATCGAGAAACCAGTTGCAAAGAGATTCCGTTTAGTGCCAGCTGAAATAAAACCGAGTATAGGCAAGTGGGTGTTAATGTAGTATGTAAAGGCCTCCACACGTAACGGTGGCAGGTACTGTAAGGAGAAAGGTAGTATTGATTAGTGTTATATGGTAGGCTTGGGAAGAATATCAATGGTGCTTATGGTGGTGGTGGTTAGAGTGGTGATGGTGTTGGTGATGGTGTTGGTGTAGTATGTAAAGGCCTGCACACGTAACGCTGGCAGGTACTGTAAGGAGAAAGGTAGTATTGATTAGTGTTATATGGTAGGCTTGGGAAGAATATCAATGGTGCTTATGGTGGTGGTGGTTAGAGTGGTGATGGTGTTGGTGTTGGTGATGATGGTGGTGGTGGTGGTGATGGTGGTGGTGGTGGTAATAGTGGTGATGATGGTGGTGGATGATGATGGTAGTGGTGATGGTGGTGGATGATGATGATGGTGGTGGTGGTGGTGGTGGTGGTGGTGGTGATGGTGGTGATGGTGGTGGTGGTAATAGTGGTGATGGTGGTGGATGATGATGGTAGTGGTGGTGGGGTTAATAGTGGTGATGGTGTTGGCAGGGGTAATGGATGATGGTAGTGGTGGTAGTATTGGTAGTTGTAATCATGGATATAATATTGGTGGTGAAGGTAGTCGATGATGGTGGTGGTGGTGGTAGGCCTAGTTGTAATCATGGTTATATTATTGGTGGAGGTAGTGCAGTGATGGAGGTAGTGGCGGTGATGGTGACTATATCTTGACATATAGCAGTGATAACAGGAATATGGTAATGAACCTTGTATATCATGATAAGAAGTAGTGGAAGTGATGAATATAATAGTGGTTACGATGATGATGATGATGGTAGTGGTGGTGGTGGGAGTGACCAGTGGTATCGATGTTTTACTATATAACAATGAGAACATACATGACGATATATATAAATACTGTAGGTAGTAACGTCAAGATAGTTATAATGTTATATGTGGTCAGTACTTACGATATATATAAATAGGTAGTACGTAAAGATTGTTATAATGTTATATGTGGTCAGTACTTACGATATATATAAATAGGTAGTACGTAAAGATTGTTATAATGTTATATGTGGTCAGTACTTACGATATATATAAATAGGTAGTACGTCAAGATAGTTATAATGTTATATGTGGTCAGTACTTACGATATATATAAATAGGTAGTACGTAAAGATAGTTATAATGTTATATGTGGTCAGTACTTACGATATATATATAAATAGGTAGTACGTCAGGATAGTTATAATGTTATATGTGGTCAGTACTTATGGGGACATTCTGTATGTATATTCACAACCCATCATGAATTGGGTTCCCGATATACATTCAATGGAATTTATGACACTTTAAAGCCTTACCAATAACATAGAGATTGTATATAACCGCTACCATCTCATTTAAGTGCCGTCAAAATACAAAGGAGTGTACGTTTATTTTGGCGCCTGCGTGTACCTACGGAAATATAGTACTGGTGGTGGAGGTACTGGTGGTGGTAGTTGAACAGGTATCTATAAGTGGACAGGGCTTGTTTGGACATTGGCTATAAGAAGGGCCTGTTATAGCCCCAATTTATTATAGGAGATAGCTAAACTGGTCTGGTTCTCCGAGGGTACACACACATACCACACACACACATAGACACATACACCACACCCATACCCACATACTTACTTACTTTTGATACTTTTGATGTGTTCGCCACTCTTCTAGCGGCACCAAGGAGCGCGGCGCCCCTCGTTATTGGTGGTGATTTTGGTGCAGTAGACTGTTTGAAGCGACAGCTCGCTCCCTCGCGAGGATGTGCTCGTCTGGCACTTTTTGCAGTTCGACATCGAGGGCTCTCTTGAAGTTGTCTAACGAGACGTCCCTCATGTCTCTTACTCGCCGTGGGAGTTTGTTGAAGAGACGTGGGCCTCTGTGTGATAACCAGCTCTCTCGCAGAGAGCCCATAGCACCCCCGTTATTCATCCGGGGGGTTTCGCATTCCCAGCCTCTCCTATCACTGAATTTCATGACTATCGGAGTATGTAGGTTTGGTACTAAACCCTCTGCGATTTTCCACTTGTATATTATTAGGTATCGGTAACGTTCTCTTCTACGTTCCAGCGAGTACAGATTCAGTGCTCTTAAACGCTCCCAATAGTGTAGATGTTTTATCAAACTTATATGCGAAGTGAAATTTCTTTGTACACTCTCTAAGTCATTTATTTCACATGCTTTGTATGGGGATGTTAATACGCTACAGTATTCAAGCCGAGGTAGCACTAGAGATTTGAAGAGCGTTATCATAGGTAATTCACCGCGTGTTTTAAATGTACGCAGAATCCAACCCGTTAAACGTTTCGCAGCCGCAACTTTGACCTGGTTATGTACTTTGAAACCCATATTTTCAGACATTAATACCCCAAGGTCTTTCACACTGTCTTTCCGTTCTATTATGTGGTTAGATTCTGTTAAGTAATTTGTAATTTCTTTAACGCCATTATTATCTCCGTACCGTATTAATTGGAATTTTTCTTCATTGAATTGCATGTTGTTTTCCCTGGTCCACTGGAACACTACATTCATGTCTTCCTGCAGTCGGCCCGTGTCCTCTTGTGTGTTTACTATCTTGCTTAATTTTGTGTCATCAGCAAAAGACGACACCGTAGTGACCGTACTGTGTCTAGGGTTGGTATCTATGTCGCAAATTAGTACGAGGAACAGAAGGGGCGCTAGCACTGTTCCTTGAGGCACTGAGCTTTTGACATCCGAAGGCTCAGATGTGACTTGGTTTACTGCTACTGATTGTTTTCGGTTTACGAGGAAATTGTATATCCACCTTCCGATTTTCCCAGTTATACCTTTTGCTTTTAGTTTGTGGGCTATTATACCATGGTCACATTTATCAAATGCCTTAGCAAAATCGGTGTAAATGACATCCACGTTTTTCTTTTCTTCTAGCGCTATAAGAACTTTGTCATAGTGTTCCAAAAGTTGTGAGACATGATCTTCCCGCTCTGAATCCATGTTGACCGGTGTTGTGTAGTTCATTTGCCTCCATGAATGTTGAGATTTTGCTTCGCAAGACTCGCTCGAAAACTTTAATGATGTGGGAGGTTAGAGCTACCGGGCGGTAGTTTTTTGGTAGTGCTTTACTCCCTCCTTTATGCAGTGGGGCAATTATTGCGTTTTTCAAGCTATCTGGTATTTCACATACACATACACATACACACACCACACACTTCCTAGAACTACCAGGGTGATGAAACAGGTCTGAAATTCGAGACTATATGGCTTGCACAAGATGAGGCCATTAACTACAGTATATTACTCTGTATTACTCTCCCCCCCCCCCCTCTCTCTCTCTCTCTCTCACACACGGAACAGTTATGAAATTGGAGACGATAAGGCTTACACAAGACAAGGCCATTAGCTATATTGCTCTGTACATTACCCTTACTCACTCACTCTCTCTCTCTCAAACCTGCCTTCCCCACCGTTCGCTCTCTCTCTCTCTCTCTCTCTCTCTCTCTCTCTCTCTCTCTCTCTCTCTCTCCTTCCACAACTCTCTCACTCGCTCTCTATCATATCACTTAAGGGGACAGTGGCTGCTTTTTTGGCCTAATTATTTATTAATTCATTTGTTTTTAGTTTCCTCGCTAGACATCCCTCAAACTTAGAAAAACACCCCATAGACCCCCTCTCAAGATAAATTTGTAAATTTGTCGGTAGCAAATGTCCTGGCCGAAGGCCGGGTTCTCTTATAATTACAGGCTCGCTATCGCTCGCCAGGAATAAATCGACACCTAAATGGCACGATAGGTCTTCAAATTGACAACGAAATGAGACAAAAGGTCTTAAAATCGCCAAACTAATGGGACTAACATCTTAAAATCTGAAAACTAATGGGGCTAAACACATGGGAGAAGGGGGGCTAGAAAAGCGACCCATCTCCCCTTAACCCTCAAGTTCGATAACCTGTGGGCTACTGCCATTAGGAGTTTGGGGCTGAGTTGAGGGCTGATGGCTACCGATTGGTACTATTGTTTGGTTGTGGGCTACTAAAAGGTAACACGTGAGGTCTGTGAGTTGTAGGCAGGGTGTCAAACCGGAACAATTTTGTTTTTGAAGACTTGAATAATTATATGAGAAGGGATAGAACAAAAACCCAGCGGGTATGTCCCCTTAAGTGTAGGCTACTAATTTGAACATTTAATGATTGACACACTTTTTTATAACGGCGAAATTAAAGTATAGGCTACTAATTTGACCAGTTAATGATTGAAAGAAACACTTTTTTATGTGTATTATTTCTGTTACGCTCAATGTTTACAGAAACATAAAAACATAAGAACTGGGGTATTGCTAGGTATAGAGTGAGGTGTTTATCAGGGCAGGGGGGTTGTTTTGTGCAGGGTGAGGTAGGTAGGGCAACAGAGTGAGGTATTGCTAGGTAAAGAGTGAGGTGTTTATCAGGGCAGGAGTGTTGTGTTGTGCAGGGTGAGGTAGGTAGGGCAACAGAGTGAGGTATTGCTAGGTAAAGAGTGAGGTGTTTATCAGGGCAGGAGTGTTGTGTTGTGCAGGGTGAGGTAGGTAGGGCAACAGAGTGAGGTATTGCTAGGTAAAGGGTGAGGTGTTTATCAGGGCAGGGGGGGGAGGGGGTTGTAGGTGAGGTAGGTAGGGCAACAGAGTGAGGTATTGCTAGGTAAAGAGTGAGGTGTTTATCAGGGCAGGGGGGTTGTTTTGTGCAGGGTGAGGTAGGTAGGGCAACAGTGAGGTATTGCTAGGTAAAGAGTGAGGTGTTTATCAGGGCAGGAGTGTTGTGTTGTGCAGGGTGAGGTAGGTAGGGCAACAGAGTGAGGTATTGCTAGGTAAAGGGTGAGGTGTTTATCAGGGCAGGAGTGTTGTGTTGTGCAGGGTGAGGTAGGTAGGGCAACAGAGTGAGGTATTGCTAGGTAAAGGGTGAGGTGTTTATCAGGGCAGGGGGGGGGGGGGGGGGTTGTGCAGGGTGAGGTAGGTAGGGCAACAGTGAGGTATTGCTAGGTAAAGAGTGAGGTGTTTATCAGGGCAGGAGTGTTGTGTTGTGCAGGGTGAGGTAGGTAGGGCAACAGAGTGAGGTATTGCTAGGTAAAGAGTGAGGTGTTTATCAGGGCAGGAGTGTTGTGTTGTGCAGGGTGAGGTAGGTAGGGCAGCAGTGTGGGAGCAGCGTGGACGGGTGAACATCAAGATCACACTCCTGATAACAAACCTTTGTTAGGTCTGTCTGGCTGGCCGCACCACTCCTGCTACCTTCTTCACCTTTACTCTCTCCAGTTACACATACACACATACACTCACTCACTCACTCACACACACACACACACACACACACACACACATACACACACACAGATACATACATACATACACTCACTCTCTCTCACATCTTTTATCTTCATCTCTTAACTTTAACAATAAGATAGTTACTGTTTACCTCTGTCCAGATACCGTTATAAATAAGGAACCTCGATAACCTCTCAATTAAACAAAATATCAATTAATTTGGCAAGCACAACTCAAAATGCTTAAAGATCTATTAGTAAATGAGTACAGTAACAAAATATAATATATATATAATATAATATAATTCCCGCTGATCAGCCACTACACTTAACCCTTTCAAGCTCCAATACGCATTAAGATTTTCCTATATTTACCCTTTAAGTACCGGTGGCGTCCTCTTAACTTTATTCTGACTATTAATAAACGATTGTATTTTAATAAACGATTGTATTTTAATACACGATTGTATTTTAATACACGATTGTATTCAGTTTAAAAAGAGCCTGAAGCAACTAACAGGTTTCGAACTGTTTCACTTAAGGGGAGGTTTTTAGTTCGTTCCCTAGAATTCCATCAAGCTTAAAATTACACCCCCTAGACCCCCTTTCAAGATAAATTTGTACATTTTTCGGTAGAAAAATATCCCGGCCAGAGGCCAGTTCCTCTTAAATTACAGGCTCGCTATCGCTCGCCAGGATAAAATCGACACCTAAATGGCACGAAAGGTCTTAAAATTGACAGAAATGGGGCAAAAGTTCTTAAAATCACCAAACTAATGGGGCGAACGTCTTAGAATATCAAAAGCAATGGGACTAAACATGAGATAGAAAGGGATCCAGACAAAAATCCCCCAAGTGGAAATCTCCCCTTAACCCTTTATACTACCACAGATACTTCATAAACTGCACACAATTGTCTAAATATAGCCAGAATAAAATTTAAAAAGACGTCGCCGGTACAGAAGGGGATAATAAGTCAATCAATTTGTTTTTGTTTTCTATGTGATTGAGGGAGGCAAAAGGCCTATACCGAGTGCCTCTCCCATAGTTGAAAGAGTGACAGGGCCAAAATCAAGGGACGTTCGAGCCAAAATGCCTGGACACACGGAGTTTGAAGCAATTTCAGTCATAGGAAGAGGGAAAGACTGATTCTGGGAGAGTTCCAGAGCTCAGCTGTTGAGTAGAAGAAAGTTTGAGAGTAACGTTTCACTATTGGGTTGGAGAGTTGCACAGAGTAGGGGTGGGATTGTGTTGCAAGACGGGTACCACGTGCCCTTCGTAAAGGTGATATACACTGGTGGTATACTTAGATATAACTTCTAAATTTAACCTGAGAGTTGATAACATCCTATAGAGTACCCAGGGATAATTTAGTTTGGGCCAATGTGGAACGTAAGAACAGTACAGGAAGACTTCAGGGGAGGCAGACCGTTTTTCTGGACCCCCTTCTTCCTAAGGTTTAGCCCCACTAGTTTTGAGATTATATGGCGTTCGGCCCATTAGTTTTTGCGAATTTAACACCTTTCGCCCCATTTCGTTGTCAATTTTAAGACCTTTCGTGCCATTTAGGTGTCCATTATTTCCTGGCGAGCGATAGCGAACCTGCAATTTAAAGAGGAACCGGCCTTTGGCCGGGAAATTTGTCTACCAAAAAATTTACAAATTTATCTTGAAGGGGGGCTAGGCGGTGTTTTTATAAGCTTGATGGAGGTCTAGGGAGGAAACTTCATAAATATATGAATACATTAATTAATAGACCAAACAAACAGCCAGTCTCCCCTTAATGTGGGTATACAAAAGGTCAGGCGAGGATAATGTTTAAGGCAACCACAGTGTTATGTTCAGGTTAAGGGGGGATGGTTCGCTTTATGGTCAATTTGTTAATTTAATAATTATTTGTCTAGTTTCCTCCCTAGACCTCCAACAAACTTTAAACAAAAACATCCATTAGATCCCCCTTGTAGATAAATGTCTAATTTTTTTCAGTAGGAAAATGTCCGGTTCTTCCATAATCGTTCGTCCGCCAGGACAAAAATGGACACCTAAATAGCACGAAAGGTCTTAATACTGACAAAGAAATGGGGCGGAAGGTCTTAAAATCGACAAACTAATGGGGCAAACATCTACACATCTGAAAACTAATATGGCTGAACATGAGGGAAAAGAGGATCTAGAAAAACGACCCATCTCCCCTTAAGGTTGTTTTTCAGACAGTTATTGATTAGTATTGTTGGGTAAACGTTTCAAGATTATTTTGTATTGACATCGGCAACTAAAATGATAATCCAGTTTACATTAGGTGGATGGATATAAACCTTATATATTAAAACGCTGCATGACAAGAAGTGTCGAATACAAATAGCAGTAAACAATGTTCGTGTGACAGAAGAGAAAGTGTATATAATAAATATAAGGACTCGAGGACCAGAGGTTGAACAAGCAAACAGAAAAGTCGTAGGAGTTAAGATTAACTAACGAGACAGAAATGTACGGGCAAAACAATACAAGTAAAGCTTTAAGAAATACAACACAAAGGCGCCCCGCTGGACTAGGTAACTATTAGAGTCAAGCAGGTTACTGAGAACAAAAGTGTACAGTGAAACACACAAAAATATATAATATAGTAACATAAAGATTAACAGTAAAACATAATAAATTACTACACTCAAATATCATATTTAATTTTACGATGTCGTACTTGACCCAAGATACTGGAACTGAAATTAAACATGAACATGTACATGCAGTTAAATGTTTGACCATATGAAATAAAGTATTAAACTATCAATAATGTTGGTAATACAAAGACACTTGCAAAGGGAAGAAGTTGAAGTTGTCTAACAGTAGCCAAGATAAAACAAAACGAACAACACCCGTAAATAATGGACTAAGTATTCAATCATAAGGCAAGATAAAAGATGCAATATTTTGGAACATACCGGGTGTACAAGATCCTCACTTACTCTGTGGAACAATCATCTAACATACCGGAAGTAGTTTCACATTATTCCAATAACTATCGAGAAATCGGCTGCTGACAAATTAAATGTCTGCCAATAAATATCAATATATCTATCTAGTGCCGGACGACTTACTCCCCCCCCCCCCCCTTTTAGGGTGGCCATACACAACCCCCCACCCCCATAAATATATATATATACTATATACATGTGTACTGTGGAAAACACCCCATGTACGGTATATGGATCACTAGCACATAGAACCTTGATTGAAGATATGACTCACCTAATTCGCCTCACCTGCCTGCCATCATCTCCTCAATTACTCAACAACACTCACCTGGAAAGAAAGAAAGAATGTTAACTACACTCATAACAAACAATCAAGTAAAAACATTGATTTTTGAACAATACACAAAACAAGCTATCTGGTAAATTCCATCTATATAAATGTAATACCGTAACGTAATAGAATGTCACTGCAAAAGGAAAAATATACAACATAACTTAGCCCAGTTTCACTTATAAAATATTAATTGCAATTATACCATACATGCATAACTTTGCCTGATTACACCACAATAATTACAATTCTCTAGACCAATTCTACCCATTATACTTTATTGTAATATGATTATTCCACCTCTATACCGGTACTCCCTCTCCAACTTTTCATAATTAATAAACCTCTTACTGTTATGCCTTCCTACACCCCAACATCAATATTACACTCCACAATTGATTCTATTCTCTATATCCACTTCCTACCCTTCCAGTTCGATTCCTCTTAAGCTAAACACACACTATACTGTATCTTACACCATATAATCAACCATGCACACACACACTTAGTTTTGGTACTATTCACTTATCACGAACACAAACAGGCAGACAGACACACTCCCACTTACTAATACTCACATACGTGCTCTCTCTCTCTCTCTCTCTCTCTCTCTCTCTCTCTCTCTCTCTCTCTCTCTCTCCCCCTCCCTCCCCCTGGAACACTATGACCATGATCATTACTACCATACCCTGCTATTAGGGGCCACAATGAAGAACAGTGTACATTCACTCTACCTATATAAGAATATCGACCGGTGTGTGTGTGTGTGTGTGTGTGTGTGTGTGTGTGTGTCTGTGTCTGTGTGTGTGTGTGTGTGTGTGTGTGTGTGTGTGTGTGTGTGTCTCATAGTTTTTATAAGCTTGAGTAAGTTTGGCACAGTTTGCTTGTTTATTTGTATTAATTTGTTTCTTTGAGAGTGTGAAAGGTAGGTGCATGTGTGCGTGTGCGTGTGCGTGTGTGTGTGTGTGTGTGTGTGTGTGTGTGTGTGTGAGTGTGTTTGCAGATCCCGTTTTCTTTGGACGACACGTGGCGGCGTTTGTATGTGTACTTTACATGTGTTTGTGTGCGTAGCGTGTCAGTCATGTGTAAAAACGAGGTAGACGTGTGTGTACATGGCCTACTGTATATATGTACGGTATTTACCTAGTATATTTATCCAATGAATATTTGAATGCATGCATGAATGTATATACGTTCTCCTGTTACCTATGACTGTATATAACCTAAATATGTATGCATGTGCGTACCCTTATTATCTATAAATGTATTAATGTACTGTTTGTATGTATTTATGTATTGATGTATTGTTTGTATGTGTGTATGTATAATTCAGGTGTAATCATTATATAGAACTCAACACACATATGTACGTACTAAGTGATGTAAGTTAACCATGGGAAGCGAGCGTATGGTGTGTACATAATTAACTGTGTATACCTTTATATAGTGGCTAATAAAACACACGTACACACACATACCGTACATACATTATACACACGGGCATAACACGCACACACAACACTATACAGTACATACACAGCAACCACATTCACCCACAACAACATACATTAAACAATCAACCACACTTGTTACAGGCACCTTTGCCTTTTGTCTCCTTCATACACATAGAACATATACAAACATACACACACAACAACATACACACACACAGCAACATACATACACAACACCATACACACAAACAAAATAGCATCATACACCCACAACATACACACATGCAGCAACCACATACACAACAACAACAACACACACACACACACAAACACACAGCAACAAACTTTAGAGATAAAACAATACAAGTGTTGGGTTGTCCTATATAAATAACAGACGCTATATATTGTACACCTGTTAACACAATAAAACACTATTAAAACACAATACACTACACACAATAACAAACACACACAGCAATAGCCTTTAGAGACAATACAAGCGTTGGGTTGTCCTATATTGATAACAAAAGCTATATATTGTACCTGTTAACATAATAAAACACTATTAAAACAAAATACACTACACTACACTACACTACACTACACTACACTACACACACACACTCACACACACACTACACTACACTACACTACACTCACACACACACACACACAGCCTGTAGAAATAATAACAATACAAGTGTTGGGTTGTCCTATATATATAACAGACGCTATATATTGTACACCTGTTAACATAACAAAATACACTACACTACACTACACTACACTACACACACACAGCCTGTAGAAATAATGACAATACAAGTGTTGGGTTGTCCTATATAGATAAGACGCTTTATATTGTACACCTGTTAACATAATAAAACACTCTTAAAACACAATACACTACACAATAATAACACACACACACACACACAACAGGTATAGATAAGCCCACAGATATAATGACAATAACAAATGGTGTTGTGTTCTATATAGATTATTATGTTCTATCCAACAACCAACTCTACTCCTAAAATCGATTAATGAAATATTACAAACACATGTGGCAGTCCGTGGATTCGAACCCAGGACGCTCACACCGAATATCAACGCCTTATGCATTACACCACGAAGGCAGTTAAAGAATGGTGGACACTGCCTACGATTTATTATGCAACTTCGAATCCTGCATATCAATCTAAGCATGTACACACATCCCAACTGCAACTCACGTAGGCTATGCATATGTGAATGGAAAGAGCAATTAATGGGGCCTTAACCACTAGGGAAGGCCTCTCGATAAATTACTCCTGAACCAATATCAATTATTATGTTCTATCCAACAACCAACTCTACTCCTAAAATCGATTAATGAAGTATTACAAACACATGTGGCAGTCCGTGGATTCGAACCCAGGACGCTCACACCGAATATCAACACCTTATGCATTACACCACGAAGGCAGTTAAATAAGAGATCCCATATAATTCACTGCTGTCAATATCTAAAACACACATACACCACACACAATATATTACACTCACACAGTCACACTCTCTCTCTCTCTCTCTCTCTCTCTCTCTCTCTCTCACACACACACACACACACACTTACATAAGGTATAGATCCACTTGTACAGGATAATACAATCGGTATCGTGTTCCCTATAGATAATAGAAGCTACTGTATATATTGTACAGTTGACGATCACATAAAACAATATACTTGCTCTTGAGGTGTTGGTTAGGTTCTCGTGGACATATTCTCGGTCTTTGTTATTGTAATAGTGTGGATTAAGGGCAGGTATTTGTTTTTGCTGGACCTCCTTCTTCCTTATGTTTAGCCCCATTAGTTTTGAGATTTTAAGACGTTTTACCCCATTATTTTGGTGATTATAAGACCTTTTGCCCCATTTATTTGTCAATTTAAGACTTTTTGTGGCATAAATTTGTAAGTGACGATCGATAGCGAGCCTGTACTCTAGTAGGATTTTTTGTACCTACCTATCTACTTTTTGTCTACCTTTCGTTGCTTCGGCCATCCTTCAATTGCCTCAGCGAGAGCGGCTTCCTTCGAGTATGTTTTCTGCCCGTATTTGATGCACCAGACTATTGCAGGAGCCGAAGCATGACTGTTGAGGCACCGATTTGAGATGATTGTCCAAGGCTGTCTTGAAGACTTCCTGTGGCACATCCATCAGGTACGCTCGAGATGATGTGTAAACATATATCTCGAAGGGGGCTCTTGGGGATGTTCTTGTAAAGCTTGATAGAGGTCTAGGGAGCAAACTATAGTAATATATAAAAACAATATACAGTTAATACAAAAGAAGAATCCCCCCCCCCCGTTTTAATATATTTAGAAGCGGGTAAACGAATTATTATACAATTAAATAACCATTGTGAAGGACAAATATAGTCAGTCCTTTAAAGCAAGTGTATTAGTTTCAATGATCTAAAAAGCACTCACAAGATATCCACCTGGAGGATTTTTTTCTGAACCCCTTTCTCCCTCATGTTTAGCACCGTTGCTCTTGAGATTTTAAGACGTTCGCCCCATTAGTTTGACGATTTTAAGAACCCTCGCCCCATTTAAGTCAATTTTAAGACCATTCGTGCCATTTAGGTGTCGATTTTTCTTGGCGAGCGATAGCGAGCCTGTAATTTAAGGGGAACCGGCCTACGGCCGGGAAATTTTTCTACCGAAAAATGTACACATTTATCTTGAAAGGGGGTCTAGGGGGAGTAATTTTAAGCTTGATGGAAGTCTAGGGAATCAACTAAAAAAAAAAACTTAACCTACTGATTTCACTGATTTAGTAACGTACTTACTTTGAGCAACTATGGTTAGTATAAATTTGTCTAAATTCCAACGTTTTATAGCTACACAACTAAAAAAAAAAAAAAAACAGTAAATATATATACAGGGTGTCCCAGGAGGAAAGGGCATAACTTTGGGAAATGATAGAACAACATAATTCTAAGCCTAAAATGTTCTATAACAAAAAGTCCAAATCTCGACCAGTATAGAGATATTGTGTTTTGAAAATGGCATTTTCTTCAGTATTTCCCCATAAGGCTGGCCTAGCTGTCCCAGTGCCTACTACACCTCCATCTTTCTGAAATTATTTTACCATGTTATTTTAAAGATACTATAATTCTGTAAGTTGCAAAATGATAATAGACATATTAACTCACTTTGGAGTAGTTGGAAACTATTTGACATGGAAGAGTCCATTACAGTGATGCGGGGGAGGGCACCACATAAAACCTTCAATATTTTGTTAACGGTTGAAATTTGGACTTTTTGTTATAGAATATGTTATGCTTAGAATGCCTTGTTTTGTCATTTCCCAAAGTTATGCCCTTTCCTCCTGGGACACCATGTATAAACGAGAAAACCTTCAAGTCAAACTGAGTGCTGACTGGCATTGTGTTAAGCCGGTATCACACGAGCGCTTTTTCCCTCAATATTTATCCTCAACACTGGTCTGGAAGCTTATGAGGTCAGCATTTAATATATTTCGTTCACCTAAATTCGTCTACCATCAGTCTAGTTTCCGATACCAGTGCAAAATATTCCAGAAATGTTGCCAGCAAAATGTTGACTATAAAAGCTCTTGTGTGATACCGGCTTTACTGTGAAACCTTAATAAAAATATATAGTAGGATTACACAACACGGTGGTATTTTTAAATCAGAATATGGACAAAAACTATTGGTCTATAACTTCTATGGTGTCCTAGTTAAATCATAAAATAAAATAAAGTATAGTCAAATAAAACACACCTACACAGTTACACACACACTCACACACACACCTATTTTCCTTAACAAACCTATCCCAGCCAAATATGAACACACCAAAATATAGTAATACTGAAGTTGACACATGCAATTTATAACTCTTATGAGAGTATGTTTGTATTTTTGAGTTTCGTTTTTCAACTTCAACAATCTATACTAAATGTGTGATCAAACTATCTATATTACGGTACCGCGTTACAAGCAAATACCTAAGTACTGGATTGGCTATATAAATCACTAACTGTGGTTGGAAGCTTTGCTAAATATATTAAAAAAAAAAAAAAAAAAAAAAAAAAAAAAACACACACACAAGTAAAATTAATGATAGGATAAAATTAATGGCCAAGAGACTAGCACCACCAAACTATCAAGTAAAATGTATAAGGGCAGAACTTAACCCCTGCTGTACCGGCGACGTCCTTTTAACTTTAATTTGGCTACTAGTACACAATGTTATTAAGTTTAGAAAGGGACTCCAACAATTAACATGCTTCCAACTATCTCACTTAACCCTTTTTGCTACCACAGATGCTTCTTAAACTGTACATAATCGTATAAATATGGCTACAATACAATTAAAAACACGTCGTCGGTACAGAAGGGGTTAAAAGCAGGAGCACGACACCGACAAATTGAAAAATAGAATAACGTAGGACTTATTAAGGGGGGATGGTTAACTTTTTGGGCGATTTTTGCATGTATTCGTTATTTTTCTAGTTTCCTCTCTAGACCTCCATCAAATTAAAAAAAAACATCCATTAGATCCACCTTCTAGATTAATTTGTACATTTTTCGGTAGAAAAATTTCCCGGCCAAAGGCCGGTTCTTCCAACATTACAGGCTCACTATCGTTCGCCAGGGAAAAATTCGACACCTGAATAGCACGAAAGGTCTAAATATTGATGAAGAAATGGGGCGAAAGGTCTTAAAATCGACTAACTAATGGGGCAAACATCTTAACATCTGAAAACTAATGGAGCTAAACATGAGGGAGAAAGTGGTCCAGAAAACCGGCCCATGTCTAAAAATAGCCAGAACCAAGCGGCACACTTTGTCTTCACTTGACACGACATAAAAAAATAAATTACCGACAAGATTAATACCGTGTACATGTTTTAACCCTTTGAAGCCCCGATTACACATTTATAGTCTGTTTTCTGGCTATGGTTAGACGATTTTATTCAGATTAGGAAGTGTATATGGAAGTCAGAGGGTTAATTGAGATAGCCTTCACCCTTATAATTCGCTCAGATCCTCCCTAAAGTGTATAAAATCGTCTAATGATACCCAGAATAATAATAATTATTATTATATTAATAATAATAATAATTATTATTAATATATTAATAATAATAATAAATTAGACTTTAATTAAATCAAATAAGTAAATAAATAGATAAAATAAATCACAAGAACTTAACACCAACTATGAAAAAAAATAAGTGCCAAAATAATATACCGGTATACCAAGTTCTAAAAATATCACGCCAAACACTTTACCCTGACTTAACACGACAAAAGATCAACATTACCGCCAAGATTAATACCCTGGTACAAGAACTCTGCTCTGTAAATTAATACGTCGGGGCCAAATTATAACCAGGGAGGCCAGAAAATATATTATGGCCTGGCTGGGAAGTTCATTTTCCTACAACCCAGTTCTGAATAGTTATAGTTAAAATCAATAGAGTCGCTGGTTATCGTACTTATAAACTTAAATTCACAGGTTACTATATACCGTACACTATTCTATACCCACTTCTCCCTCATGTTAACCCATCCAGTACCAGGGACTGGATCATCATATGCTGGCAACTATTTGACGATTTTATTCAGCTTAAGAAGAACCTCTAGCAATAATAAGACTTCAAACTATCTCAACCAACCCTTTAAACTACCACAGATCCTTCCTGAGCTGCATACTATCGTCTAAATCTAGCTAGAATGCAATATAACACACGTCGCTGGAACTCAGAGGGTTAAGTGGGATCAGACATCACTCTTATTCTACAAATCTCACACGAACCTGAACTTGAACCCCCTCTCTCTCTCTCTCTCTCTCTCTCTCTGACACACATACACACACACAGCCCGTAGCCTAGTAGGTAGAGCTCTCGTCTCACACACGAGGGGTCGGGGGTTCAATCCCCGGCCGGGCGGAGACAAATTGGGCTTGTCTCCTTTCATGTGTTAGCCTCAGTTCACCTAGCTGTAAATAGGTACCTGGAATAAGTGGACGACGTTGTGACGTCCCATCTGGGGTTGGCAAAAATGGTACAAGGCGAGATGGGTATCATATGGTTCACCTAAGCTGATGGCTACCTAAGCCTTCGGGCGAGACGGTACCGTCTATAGTGAGAATGGTACCATACAGATCCACCCTAAGCCTTCGTTTCCGATGTCGCCAATTGGCTAAAAATACAGACTACACACACATCCACAGCCATTCCAACAATACATAAAACACTTAACATGCATTTCACGCATACATTCCCAGTTAAGGAGGCGCGATAATAATGAGCTTAGCTCGCATTGCGTGGATTCCCCTTGACGAACAAGTAACTGAGTAACATAGTCAGAAGTGGGTTGCAGGAGCTTCATTACATGTCATGAGGGGGGTAAGAAATAAACTGGTGTGAAAATATTATATAGTATAGCTTGGGTCAAACGACGCTCTTATACTACACACCTCACACGAACCTGTGCCCCCCCACCCTCCGCGCTCGCTCGCTCTCGCTCGCTCTCGCGCTCTCTCGCGCTCTCTCGCGCTCTCTCTCTCTCTCACACACACACACACACACACACACACACACACACACACACACACACACACACACACACAACACACACAACACACACACACACACACCCACCACACACACCCACACACACACACACACACACACACACACACACACCACACACACACACACACACACACACACACACACACACACACACACACACACACACACACACACACACACACACACACACACACACACACACACACACACACACCACACACACACACACACACACCACACACACACACACACACACACACACACACACACACACACACACACACACACACACACACACACACACACAACAAGCACACACACACACACACACACCACACACACACACACACACACACACACACACACACACACACACACACAACACACACACACACACACACACACACACACACACACACACACACACACACACACACACACACACACACACACCACACACACACACACACACACACACACACACACACACACACACACACACACACACACACACACACACACACACACACACACACACACACACACACACACACACACACACACACACACACACACACACACACACACACCTCCCCGTAACTGATAGTGCGTCTGGCTCACAACCAGAAGGTCCCGGGTTCGAGACCCGGGCGGGGAAGACACATTTGGGCAAGTCTCCTAACGGTGTAGCCTCTGTTCACCTAGCAGTATAAATAGGAACCTGGTATAAGTGGACGAAGTAGTGAGGTCCCATCTGGGGTTGGTGATCGGTTACAAGGTGAGATGGGTATCGTACTGGTCAACCTAAGCCTTCGGGTGAGACTGGTACCGTAGTGAGAATGGTACCGTACAGATTAACCCTAAGCCTTCGTTTCCAGATGTCGCCATTGGCTAAAATACAGACTACACACACATCCACAGCCATTCCAACGATACATAAACAATTAACATGCATTTCACGCAATACATTCCCAGTTAAGGAGGCGCGATAATAATGAGCTTAGCTCGCATTGCGTGGATTCCCCTTGACGAACAAGCAAGTGAATAACACACACACACACACACACACACACACACACACACACACACACACACACACACACACACACACACACACACACACACACACAAGTGACGGTGTGTTTATTGGTATAAACGTTAATTATGTAAACTTACGAGTACATTTTCGATGTTTAAACCTAAATATAACTATCTAGAATTCTAGATCAACTTAACCTAACCTAAAACACGATTTTAAAATATTGTAAAGATGCGTCTACACTTAAACTGTTGCCTCAAACCACAGGTACCCGGAAACCAACATACTTAATCAATGCTGTACTTGTAAAACCAGCACTACTCCCCCCCACACACACACACAGATAGCACTACTCCAACAGCTCATACCATAATTACCGACCTTTAATAGTGTTTAATGACTGAATCGCTGAAACATATTGTATAAGAGTGTAATGTTTGGCGGCTTCAATTCAGCTGGGCGGTAAATATAGGTTGTTCAATTAAGATAAATTCACAAACAAACACACACACACAATAAGAAAAGCTCATGACGCAATTAGTGACCTTTAACACTTTCTAATTAAATACACGGGCATACTCGTACATATATATCAGTGTCAACAGTAAGGGGAGGTTGTTAGTTTATTCCGTATATTTCCATCAAGCTTACGATTACACCCCCTAGACCCCCTTTCAAGATAAATTTGTACATTTTTCGGTAGAAAAATGTCCCGGCCGAAGGCCTGTTCCTCTTACATTACAGGCTCGCTATCGCTCGCCAGGAAAAAATCGACACCTAATTGGCACGAAAGGTCTTAACATTGACATAAATGGGGCGAAAGTTCTTAAAATCGTCAAACTAATGGGGCGAAAGTCTTAAAATCTCAAAAGCAATGGGGCTAAACATGAGGGAGAAAGGGGTCCAGAAAAAAGTCCCTCACGTGGATATCTCCCCTTAAAACAGATATATATATACACAGTATGTACGAAAGGTCGGCAGTTGTTTAGACCTGATTTGTAAGCGTAGCAACACAGTTTTTCTACCCTTGTTCCAATATCAATTTATCTGACAGTAATATGGCGTATCACTTTTTTGCTTTCACCTCGACAAGACATCAATTAGATTAGTCTCAAGTGGCTGAATTGATCCAACTTTAAATTAGAAGCAATTAAACCATAATTGTCGAAATGCCAAAGAAAAACCCCCAACTTATGTTACCGCACTCGAATTTTATGGTCTGTTCTCTCGCTCAACCCCTGCCAAAAGTAGAAATATTAAGGGGAGGTTTCTAGTTTGTTTCCTACTCCTCCATCAAACTTAAATTTACTCCCCCTAGACCCCCTTTCAAGATAAATTTGTACATTTTTCGGTAGAAAAATGTCCCGGCCGAAGGCCGATTACTCTTAAATTACAGGTTCGCTATCGCTCGCCAGAATAAAATCGATGCCTAAATGGCACGAAAGGTCTTAAAATTGACAGAATGGGGCGGAAATTCTTAAAAATCACCAAACTAATGGGGCAAACGTCTTAAAATCTCAAAAGCAATGGGGCTAGACATGAGGGAGAAAGGGGTCAAGAAAAAGGTCCCTCAAGTGGAAATCTCCCCTTAAAGCAGTATTTGTGTTTAATTATAAGCAGTATTATTATTATTATTATTATTAGTTTCTTTTTTGTGATACCCCTTCCTTTAAACTTTTAAAGTCATTTTCTGGATATTTAATAATTCAGTTCTCTAGGACCCCGGCCACGGTACAAATAATACAAAAACTACCCATTAAGGGGGCTCGCCTCTCTTTTTTTTTTTTTTTCTCTCCCTCTCTCTTTGGCTTGTATTAATTCGGCCCCATTCAACCAACTGTTTTAAGACGTTTACCCTCATCCAGGTGTCAATATTTTCCTGGCGAGCGGTAGTGAACCAGCATATATTTTTGTTTTGACAGTAAGCTAAATGTGTACATTTTTCGATAGAAAAATTTCTCCGGCGAAGCCGGATTTCTCCATACAATGCTGGCTCGCTATCGCTCGCCAGGAATAAATGGACACCTGGATGGGGATAAACGTCTTAAAACAGTTGGCTGAATGGGGCCGAATGGATACAAGTCAGGGAAAGAGAGAAAAGGAGAGAAAGATAACAAAAAATCGGTGACCCCCCTTAAACTGTACCTAATTTAGCTGTGGCGATCCTTACAAGCTATGAAGTAGATATTCAACTCCAGGTAGCAAGCCTACAGTTAAGCTTGAGCTATTGCGGCAAATTACCGCCTTCTTGATACACTCCGTAGATTGATTATGTTAAGACGGTTCGCACTATTTTAGTTTACTGATATTAACATATTTTGTCTCATTGAGGTGTCAATTGTTTCCAGGCGAGCGTTAGCAAGACTGCAATATAGGAGAAAAATGTTCTACCGAAAAATATATAAATTTAGCTCGCATTAATTTTGGTTTCCCCTTAGCTTGAAGGGGTGGGGTGGGGTGGGGTGGAGTGGAGTGGAGTGGGGTGGGGTGGGGTGGGGTGGGGGCGTGGGGTGGGTGGGGGGGGCGTGGGGTGGGGTGGGGGCGTGGGGTGGGGTGGGGGCGTGGGGTGGGGTGGGGGCGTGGGGTGGGGTGGGGGCGTGGGGTGGGGTGGGGGCGTGGGGTGGGGTGGGGGCGTGGGGTGGGGTGGGGGCGTGGGGTGGGGTGGGGGCGTGGGGTGGGGTGGGGGTGGGGGCGTGGGCTGGGGTGGGGGTGGGGGCGTGGGCTGGGTGGGGTGGGGGGGGGGGCGTGGGGAATAACAGAAAAAGACAATAAGAAACCACACTCACCACAACGGATTAAATACCGATATTAATATAATTACTATTAATAATAATATTTATAATCATCATCATCATCATCATCATCAACATCATCATACACAAATTTCACTTTAGCTGCCTGGATCCTTATAAGTCATGGGCTGGATATTATGGGGAGATTTCCACTTGAGGGATTTTGTTTCTTGACTCCTTTCTCACTCATGTTTAGCCCCATTGTTTTTTTCTAATTTTAAAACGTTTGCCCCATTATTTTGACGATTTTAAGAACTTTCAACCCATTTCTGTCAATGATAAGACCTTTCGTGCCATTTAGGTGTCGATTTTATCCTGGCGAGCCTGTAATTTAAGAGGAACCGGCTTTCAGCCGGGAAATTTTTCTACCGAAAAATTTACAAATTTATCTTGAAAGGGGCTCAAGGGGGGTGTAATCTTAAGCTTGAAGGATATCTAGGGACCAAACTAAATATCTCCCCTTAACTTCCCCCAATGCCTACCCTCCCCCAGTATACCGGTACCCACAATTTATGTCTGAGTTAAGGCGGCAAATTACTCCTTCTTAATCGCTGCCAAATGTGCCAAATATACCTTCTCCTTTTTGTATAGCATTAGATTCGGTGCCAATTTACTCGTTCAAAATCGTTGCAAAAATGTTCCAAATATACCTTCCCCTTTTTAATAATACCATTACATTCTGTGGCAATTTACTCGTTCAAAATCGTCGCAAAAATGTTCAAAACATATCTTCTCCTTTTTAATATAGCATTAGATTCCAATAATATCTTGCCAAATTATACCTTCGTCTTTTCTTATAGCATTAAATTCGGTGCCAATTTACTCGTTCAAAATTGCCGCAAAAATGTACCAAATATATCTCCCTCTATCATTAGGCTCTGATATTTCGATAATGATTGCAATTCAATCAGGCCCAGAATAGCTTATAGCCTACAGGGGGCTTCAAGATGGTCCCTTCACATTATCTGATCCAACCTATTGTTGGTTATTATGATTTTGTGTTTAATCAATATTGAGGATTTTGCTTGAGTAAGCCATTTTCGACCAATGTACTTTAGTATGTCCCCTACGCTAACAAACACGCCTTCCCAGACTCCCCTCAAACTAAAAAATGCCCAACGAGACTACCTTCAAACTTAATTTGTAATAATGTCCCGGCCGAAGGATGATTTCTTCTAAGTTACAGGCTAGCTATCGCTTGCCGATAAATAAATAGACACCTGAATAGGGTGAAGCGTCTTATCGCCAAACTAATGGGGTGACACGTCTTAAAATCTCCAAACTAATGGATCAAAACAGGGGAAGTCCAAACAGACCCCCCATGGACCAAGTAAGAGTTAACTGACCTCTTCTGTTTACATTTCTTACCTGGCTACTTGTGATGACCATTATTATTATTTACCATTGTATTTCAAAACCACACATATAGACCAAAACAACTATAGTGTATTCATTATAGGTAGGCCAGAAATTGCAACCCCTAACCTCTGTAACTGAAAATGGGCTAGAGCACATGGGCTGTACATTTCCGCACCTATTCCCTGGCTGACTCTTCCCAAATGGTGAAAATATTAGCGCCATTCGGCCTACTCTAGTCGTTTCTGAGTTACAAAGGTCAGCGGTCACGATAGGTAGGCCTATAATGAACGAACTATACTATTGTGTGTTCAATTACAGTAACATTATACAGACAACAAGTAGGCCAACTGTACATATAAGAAGGGTCTCAATCATTAACTCCTTGAGGATTATGCCTAGTTCTGACAGTTTTTGCTGGCTATCATTAGATAATTTTATAGTTTAGGAAGGAACTATGGGAATGAGAAGAGTAAAGATCGTCTCAATTAACCCTCTAACTTCCATATACCCTTCCTAACTTAAATACAATCGTTTAAAGAATGCATATTGAATCTTGAAAGGGTTAACTAGTGAAAACTCGTAATTTGATCTGTGAGTCTCAGCTGGTTTATCAAAATAGTTCGCCTTCGTATCATAATCGCCGCTTCACAAAATGTCCAAAAATTCCTGACCACGACTAGACATAATATTAGGCAAAGGCACTTCTTGACCCAACTGTACGCGCACACACACACACACACACACACACACACACACACACACACACACACACACACACACACACACACACACACACACACACACACACACACACACACATACACACACACACACACACACACACAGACTAAGGGGGGTGGGGGTAATCCAAGGTGAATTCATTATCAACTGTTCGAGCAGCTGGCAACAAAACTCCATGCACATTTGCCAGTATAATTGAGGGGGCAAAAAAAAAAAAAAAAAAAAAATCCGACTGTAGCACTGTGTTATTTATGTCTCGCAGTGTTTCCCAGTGTTCCTCTCATACCTGCTATTTTCTCTCCTGGCTTGAACCTTGCTTGACCTCCCCCCCCCCCCCCTCTCTCTCTCTCTCCCTGTCAGACAGACAGACAGACTGTCTGTCTCTCTCTAACCACTCCCCCAAATCTCTCTCTCTCTCTCTCTCTCTCTCTCTCTCTCTCTCTCTCTCTCTCTCTCTCTCTCTCTCTCTCTCTCTCTCTCTCTCTCTCTCTCTCTCTCTCTCTCTCTCTCTCTCTCTCTCATCAAAGGCATCGACAATATGAACTGTAGTAAGTACTTCACTATCGACCAATCTAATTACACGCGGGGAAACGGTTGCAAAATTATTGGTAAATCTTTTAACTCACACGAATCTAAGAATTTCTTCTTCAATCGAGTTGTCAACTTGTGGAATGGGCTTCCCCAAAACGTTATAGACTGCATCACCGTTGATTCATTTAAACTCCGCCTAGACAAATATCTCGCATCAAACCCGCGACTGACTGCGTTTGTAAATGAATAACTTTACCCCCCTCAGTTACTAACCCATCTGTCCCCTACTAACTTCCTAATCCTGCCACGGACATTAGTTCCAGGGCAGTAATTCCCTTTCCAATGTTCCCTTACCCACTCTAAACCACTGTTTGGACACTTGATCCTCAGTGTTTTGGAGGACAAGCAACCTAGAAGGGTCACTGGATCTGTTGTTGCTTGATTTCCTTTGTACTCCTTTGTACTCTCTCTCTCTCTCTCTCTCTGAGTGGATAGTATTGTGCACACTCTGTAAAGAGTGTAGTGCACTAAACAGTCTCTCTCCATCCACTTCGAGTATCTCCTCGGAATGGACCGCAAGGTCTCCGAGATACTAAATATTCCTTGTAACTCCTTGTAACTCACTCTCTCTAGTAGGCTTACTTACTGAGACTAGTGTGTGTGTGTGTGACTGTGTGCAATTATGTCTTTGCTGCACAGCGATTAACACACACACACACACGCACACACACACACACACACACACACACACACACACACACACACACACACACACACACACACCGTAGCCTAGCAGGTAGAGCTCTCGTCTCACACACGAGGGGTCGGGGGTTCAATACCCGGCCGGGCGGAGACAAATTGGGCTTGTCTCCTTTCATGTGTTAGCCTCAGTTCACCTAGCTGTAAATAGGTACCTGGAATAAGTGGACGACGTTGTGACGTCCCATCTGGGGTTGGCAAAAATGGTACAAGGCGAGATGGGTATCATATGGTTCACCTAAGCTGATGGCTACCTAAGCCTTCGGGCGAGACGGTACAGTCTATAGTGAGAATGGTACCATACAGATCCACCCTAAGCCTTCGTTTCCGATGTCGCCAATTGGCTAAACAAATACAGACTACACACACATCCACAGCCATTCCAACAGTACATAAAACACTTAACATGCATTTCACGCAATACATTCCCAGTTAAGGAGGCGCGATAATAATGAGCTTAGCTCGCATTGCGTGGATTCCCCTTGACGAACAAGTAACTGAGTAACACACACACACACACACACACACACACACACACACACACACACACACACACACACACAAATAGTCCTATCCCAACCATTGTTAATATTATTAATAATGTGTAATAACGGCCTGTCACACCATATATACGCGCCCACCTTTAATAATATATGCATAAGTGTGTGCGTGTGTGTATTAGAATATAATTATGTATGTATTTGCTTGAGTTTGTTTATGTATATGTGTATCTATGTATGTGCAGTATATGTGTATGTATGTGTGCGTATATGTGTATGTATGTATGCGTTATTTATGTATATGTGTCTATAGTGTATACTGTTTGTGGTTCGAGCCCGGCTGAGAGTATCAGGTAGGATAAGAGAAGAGCATATATGCATGTAATGTGCATATATTTATGTATATGTATGTCTGTGTGTATGTGCTGTCAATGGTTCGAGCCCGGTTGAGAATATAAGGTATATAATATATATATGTACTGTACGTGTATTATATGGTCATATGCACATATGTATGTAAATATACGTACATATGAGCGAGAACATATTGCTCACTAGCGCAACTTCTGATTATAAATCTATGCATAAGCATTATCTATTATTAAGAGTTTGCGTATATTCATCCATGTATTTCCACCCTTAACAATAGAACGCCCAGCTCTTCCATATTTCGCCTTCTGTCACACACACACACACACACACACACACACACACACTACCGAGGATTAACCTCCCAGTTAATGGTCAGGGTAAAGAGGGTGCAGTACCTGCACCCTCTTTACCCTGACCATACCAAAACAGTTTCTGTATGTATGTATGTTTGTGTGCATACGTGAGCGTTTGTGTATACGGACATGTGCACACTTACTGCATGTTCTTATGTTCCTATATATGTATGTATATGTATGTGCGCACGTACGTGTATATACGTATGTTCTGTATATGAGTAAGTAAATAAATGTGTATATGTACTGTATATCACTTACTCTCATGGTTATTTTATGATAATTTGTATTCTGCACATGCATCATTATTGTATTTATTTATTTTGTTTGTAAACTAAGCTTACCATCCTCATATCTGTACATCTCATGTTCATCCGTAAACTAAGCTTACCATCCTCATATCTGTACATCTCATGTTCATCCACTAAATTGTAAAATGTGTATTTTCAGCTCATGAGGCTGCCATTCTTTAATAAACCGTTTATTATTATTATTATTATTATTATTACACACACACACACACACACACTCTCTCTATCTATCTCCCTCCCCTTGACCCTTCCTCCCCCTCTCACTCACCAACACTATATATATATATATAATTATACAATGTATTCTAATAAATCGGACCCTCTTAAATTATTTTATAATTAAACTTAACATCTCCCACAACACAAGCTCCACTGTCATGTACAGATTTCTTCATTTCATCTTTCCTATCCTCTTCACTACCGTACCACACACTCCGATTACACGAACTGATCATTGCATTATAATATCCACACACACACACTCTCCCACGCACTCATATTTTCCGACAACCACAAATATTCGCCTCACACCCTCAAACACTGAAAACACACGCACACACAATCAACTCACGCACGCACGCACACACTCTCTCTCTCCATCCCTCCCTCCCCACACACAATATACCCAACCATATCTCCCCCACACAATATTCTGTTCACACCTTAACACACAGAAGGCCGTAACTAACCAGCCAAGCCTGCCCATACACATCGCTTCTGCCTCACAACCTTTGCATTACAATAAGACGGAAGACAATACCAACACATTCCTGGCATGAACTCTCTATTCACTGATACCGTATACAGTATCTATGAGTATACTTTTATCACTGCAATAGCTTTTGTTAAACATCTTAATCTTGCTAAGTCAATACTATTTAGCTGATACTTTAGTTTTCCTGCCTCCTGTCTACCTGTCTGTCTGCAAGCCTGACTGTTTCGTGAGTGGGTAAAAATACTTAGTAACTACATTACCAGTAACCGATATGTTGGATAATGAGGACACGGGTATGACATTCAGACCGAAGACAGAGGTGGCTCAGTTATCTTACTAAATATAGTGTGTGGAAGCAATTTACAAGATCATTTTCCAACTTTTCTCCCTCATATTTTTTTTTTCGGATTTTTTTCTCCCGGAAACTCTTATCTGGTAGAGTCAGCACGATGACACTGGTATTCTTTCTGCATATTTTGTTTTATTTTTGTATGTAATAAGGGATGAAGGAATATACCCTATTAAGGGGAGGTTTTTAGTTTGTTCCCTACGTTTTCATCAAGCTTAAAATTACACCCCCTAGACCCCCTTTCAATATAAATTTGTACATTTTTCGGTAGAAAAATGTCCAGGCCGGAGGCCGGTTGCTCTTAAATTACAGGCTCGCTATCGCTCGCCAGGAAAAAATCGACACCTTAATGGCACGAAAGGTCTTAAAATTGACAGAAATGGGGAAAAGTGTCTTAAAATGTCCAAACTACTAGGGCGAACGTCTTAAAATCTCAAAAGCAATGGGGCTAAACATGAGGGAGAAAGGGGTCCAGAAAAAAAGCCCTCAAGTGGAGACCTCCCCTTAACCCTGTCGCACAACTATAGTACTGTTAGGCGAACAGAGGCAAGAGGTATGAAGAGACTGCCTACAGCTAATCATCTGCCCGGAATCAAACAAGGGGCCTCTCGATTGTAAAGGAGCGTGCTACCAATTACACTACAAACCACCAATCTTTTCTGATCATCAACAGACGATTATATTCCAGTTAGAAAGGTTAGTTGATGGCAATGTGGATAGATTCTACTTCTTCGATTTCGGTAGTTCCTAACTTCCTTCATAAGGTGAATGCAGCGAAAACGAAAATAAAATGGCGGGGTTACATTAAATTTCCCTAATGAAACTACAAAATAGCAGGCCACGGAACTTTTCTGAGCGACTGTACTGCCCGCGCCTCCCGAGAACAGTACTGGAGGAGTCGTGCCCAAAATAAAGTGTGGCGAGCAGTCAACCGTGAAGGCAGACGAGAGATGCGCACAGAACTGAAGACGTACACATACACACACACATACATACATACATACATACACACACATACACACACACACACACATATATACACACACACACACATAGACGTACACTCACCCACCCACACACACACAAAGACGTACACACACAAACACACCCACACACAAGACATACCCCCCTCCCCCCCACCCACACACATGGAACACGTACACACACACAAACAAACACACACACACACACAGACAGAGGATGTGTTTCTCCAGTAGGTAGACCACAACAGTGTTGACCTATAATAGACTTGAGACATGGTGGTGCCCTGAGGGGGTCAGAGTCAGTCAGACCTTGATGTTGCATTGTTCTACCACCACAGTCACTTACCTCGGTGTGTGTTGTGTTATGTGTTGTGTGTTGTGTTATGTGTTGTGTTATGTGTTGTGTTATGTGTTGCATTGTGTTGTGTTATGTGTCGTGTTGTGAGTTGCATTGTGTCATGTCGGGCTGTGCTATGTTGCGTTGTGTTGTGCTTATTGAAGTGTGTCTGGTGTGTAGTGAAGTGTACGTGTTGTGCTTAGTGAAGTGTACATGTTGTGTTGTGTGTAGTGAAGTGTTGTGTTGTGTGTAGTGTAAAGTGTGAACTGTGCGTATTGTGTTGTGTATAGTGAAGTGTGTGTGTGTGTGTTGTGTTGTGTATAGTGAAGTGTGTGTGTTGTGTGTACTGTGTAGTGGAGTGTACGTGTTGTGTTGTGTATAGTGAACTGTGTGTGTTGTGTTGTGTATAGTGAAGTGTACATGTTGTGTGTACTGTGTAGTGGAGTGTACGTGTTGTGTCGTGTATAGTGAAATGTATGTGTTGTGTATAGTGAACTGTGTGTGTTGTGTGTACTGTGTAGTGAAGTGTACATGTGGTGTGTACTGCGTAGTGGAATGTACGTGTTGTGTCGTGTATAGTGAAATGTATGTGTTGTGTATAGTGAACTGTGTGTGTTGTGTGTACTGTGTAGTGAAGTGTACATGCTGTGTGTACTGTGTAGTGGAGTGTACGTGTTGTGTCGTGTATAGTGAAATGTATGTGTTGTGTATAGTGAACTGTGTGTGTTGTGTATAGTGAAGTGTACATGTTGTGTGTACTGTGGAGTGGAGTGTACGTGTTGTGTCGTGTCGTGTCGTGTACGTGTTCCTCCTGTGTGTACCAAAGAAATGGTGACCTTTAATTTACTCGTGCCTGAAGGGGTCAGCCAGACCTTGGGGTGTCATTGTTCAACCACCACAGTCACTTCCACCCTGTATGTATGTGTGCATGTGTGTGTGTGTGTGCGCTCATGCATGTATGTGTGTGTACTCACCTAATTGTAGTATACAGGATTTGAGTTTTAGGCTCGTATTGTCCCGCCTCCAAAGATTCTGTTATCTAATTTGGCTTTAAAAATTTGGATATTCCCCGCATCCACCACTTCATCATCCAACTGATTCCACATATTAATACTTCTATATGGAAAGCTGAATTTCCTCACATCTCCTTTACATCTGCCTTTCTTTAACTTGCAACTATGTCCTCTAGTCCTCCCTTTATCTCCCTCGATAAAGTCCTCCTTGTCTATCCTTTCCAATCCCCTAACACATTTATACATCATAATCATATCCCCTCTTTCTCTTCTCTCACATAGAATTGTCAAATTCAATCTCTCTAATCTCTCTTCATAATTATGTCAGTTCTCTTAGTTCTGGAATCATCTTCGTTGCAGCTCTCTGTACTTTCTCCAACTTAATTATGTGTTTTTTAAGATGGGGTGACCACACCACTGCCGCATATTCCAATTTAGGTCTCACCATTGATTTTATTATATTTACTAGCATCTCTTCATTCAAATAGTTGAATGCTATTTTTACTTTATTCAACAGGCCATAAGCTTCTCCCACAATTTTGTTAATATGGCTCTCGGGTGAAAGATCTCCCTGTATTATAATGCCCAAGTCCTTTTCTTTCTCTGAGGGGTTAATCGTGCATTCTCCGTAATAATAATAATAATAATAATAATAAACGGTTTATTAAAGAATGGCAGCCTCATGAGCTGAAAATACACATTTTACAATTTAGTGGATGAACATGAGATGTACAGATATGAGGATGGTAAGCTTAGTTTACAAACAAAATAAATAAATACAATAATGATGCATGTGCAGAATACAAATTATCATAAAATAACCATGAGAGTAAGTGATATACAGTACATTTACACAGTACATTACACACCGTGTGTGTGTGTGTGTGTGTGTGTGTGTGTGTGTGTGTGTGTGTATAAGCATTAAGGATCTCGTAGAAAACAAGCTCCCACATCCAGTTGCCAAGAATTAAGAAACTGCTGGAATAGGTATATTTCTTTTGCGTTTATCGTGTGTCGTCCCAGGTTTGGTTTGTTTATATTGCAAGTTTTACATTATAATAGGTATATATCTTATAACATACGGTCTTTGATGTCACGGTCATTATTGGGGCAGATTAGTAGGGTTTCAGGCTACACCGACTCAATGATGCGAGATAACATTAATTTTACGGTATAGTAGTTTCGATTAATTAACCCTTTGAGGATCATGACGCGTTTTAGCAGTATCTTCTGGATATCAAACGACGATTTAATATAGCTTTGGAAGAATCTGTGGGAGTTAAAAGTGTGAAGGCAGACATAATCAACCCTCTGACTACCACATTCCCTTCCTTATCTTAATAAAGTCGTCTAATAAATAGCCAGAATACAATGTCAAAATGCGTCATAATCCTTGAGGGGTTAAGACCAACTCACAATAACAGTTATCCTATTTCAATATAATTACTGTTTAAATAAATAAATAAATAAATATATAGTATATAATATATACGGTATATATATATATATATATATATATACAGTATATATATATATATATATACATATATATATCTATATATACCGTTATATATATATATATATATATATATATTTCTATATATATACACTATATAAATATATATATATATATATATATATATATATATATATATATATATATACCGGAATATATATTTGCATTGCAATTTTATTTTATTTTATTGTGTTTCGCTTTATTATTACTCTCAATTAATTTCCTCATTATCAGCAACTAGACACGCTATTATACTTTTTTAATTCGTATATAAATTTAATTGAGAAATCGGCCAGATCGGAAAATATTCTCCTGTGACATCCCCACTATACTGGTCCTCATTATTGGGGCAGTTTAGTATGGCTCCAGGCCACACCGACTACATTGTACCGCCTTCAGTTAAGCCGGTGGCACACCAGCTCTTTTACCGTCAACTTTTACGGATAATTATAGTGTGACATCTTCAAAATTTACATGTTATCAGAATTCAGCCACTTAACATAATCTTCTTTCAGTCTAGTTTCCCATTCCAATGTGAAAGAGCCTCAAAATATAATGAGAACAAACTTGCTCATCGACAATTGCCAGAAAAATAGCTCGTGTGCCACTGCCTTTATCGGGGCAGTTTAGTATGGCTCTGGGCGACACCGACTACATTTTATGAGCTTAGAGTTATGGCAGTTTACATTAAGGTGGGTTCACAATAGGGTTTTTATCGTGCGCCTTAAGATCAGTTGTTATATTTTGACAATGTCTTGTGTTTATTGTATTATCATTATTAGTAGCTTTATTCTGTCACTATTGTTGGATACCAATACCATATACTGTACTGTACTAATATTATAATATATTTATTTTTTACATCGGAATCGGAAACTAGACTCGAAGCTAGTTTATCATAAGCTAGTTTATCATAATTGGCTGAATTCTCACATAAACTCAGCTGCCGAGTAAAATAGTCCGAAAATGATCTCGATGATGATGATAAGTGCACTGTCATTATTGGGGGCAGTTGAGTATGGCTTCGGGCCACACCGACTCTAGTTTACGACCTCTGAGTTATGGGGGGGGGGGCGGGGGGGGTTCCATTATGAAGCTTAGAGTTAGTTTCCTGCCTAGGGGAAGCAGAGGGGGTAACTGAAACTAAGCAACTACAGTTATCAGCATATACAGTATAAGGCTACTCCAATTTCATTATTTGAACCTTTGTAGCTAATAGATGAACCCTCTGTGCTATAATAAAGCATTGTATTGTCTCGATTCCGTTCGATACTGATTCATTTGGTGCGTCGCCACTAATGTTCTGTTAATAAGCAAACGCATCACTATGCACGCATACAAACAAGTAATTGCATAAACAAACACAAAGCCAATCTCCATTTTAAAATAGTGGGAAAGGATAGCAATTGATTTTGACACTTATGCTTAATATGTAAATAAGAAATATATAAACAACTGAATAAACAAATCCTAACAATATATAAGTAAGTATATATGGGAAGTGGTTGCATAAGACAAGTGATCTAGCAGAGGATGGTAGTTGTTATGCTAAGTGAGGTATTTATTGTAGATAGTGGAAATAATAGCTATGGTAATTACAGACTAATATGGTGATAGCATTAACGTATACCGTAATTGTTATAAGTAAGTACTCCCTTATAATACAGTCAAAGCCGGAAACGTTTTTAGACGTACATCTGATAAGTCTTAAATAGTAAATAAATATGATTATACATATTGTTTGATGAAATTATACAGTAGTTATGATAGTTAAGCGGTATATATATATATAAGATAGTATCGGACCGGTTATTTAAATAGATAAGGGGGTACTACTCGCTTTCTCTGGACCCCCTTCTCCCTCATGTTTAGCATATTAGTTTTGAGGTTTTAAGACGTTCGTTCCGTTAGTTTGGCGATTTTGAGACCTTACGCCTCATTTTTTTGTCAATATTAAAACCTTTCGTGCTTTTTAGGTGTCAATTTTTTCCTGGCGAGCGCAAGCGAGCTTCTAATTGTAGAAGGAACCGGCCTTCGGCCGGAACACTTTAATACCTAAAAATGTACAAATCTTGAAAGGGGGTCTAGAGGGTGTTTTTCTAAGTTTGATGGAGGTCTAGCGAGGAAACTAAAAACATAAATAAACGAATAAATATATAGACCAAAAAACAAGCACTGCCCCCTTAATAATAATGATGGGTACTAACTAATAAGGATAAGTCATGGTCTTCAAAGGCAGATGTGATGGTAGTGTAAGTGGTCGATACAATTGATAGTGGGTAGTGGATGTGGCAGTTATTAGGGTAGTTAAGGGGCAGGTGTGGTAACGGCAGTAGTAGTAGGTGGGGGTAGGAATGATTTCACAGGGAGGGGAAATAAGGAAGATAGAAGGGAGGGAATGGTTGGAGAGGAAATGAAAGGGATGTGAGAAATGGGACGAATAAGAGAAGGGAAGGGAGTATATGGAAAGGGAGAAAAGGGAACAGAAAAAGGAAGAAAAGGGAGAAAGTGGAAAAGAGAAGAGAAAAGGGAAAGAACTGGATTGAGGGGAGAGAAGGAAGAGAGACTCGTGATAATATAAATAGTTGATAATATTGATAGTGGCGGATGGTAGAGGCAGTTATTATGGTTGTTGTTGTTGTTGTTGTTTTCTCCCAAGCTGCCTGACCGAACAGCCCCAAGGCCCCGAGCAAGGCCAAGGCCATAACCGACCGCCTGTGTATTATGGTAGTTAGGGGCAGGTGTGGTAGCTGTTATACTGTAGTAGTAGTAGTAGTAGTAGTAGTAGTAGTAGTAGTAGTAGTAGTAGTAGTAGTAGTAGGTGGTGGTGGTGGTGTGGTAATTATATGAAAGGGGAGGGGAGCGGAGGGGGAGATAAGCAGAAGGGGAGGGTAATACAAGGGGAAAGGAAGGGGGCAGAAAGAGAGATAGGGGAAAGGAGGGGAATGAGAGAGGAGGAATAAACGGAGAGGAATGGCATAAAAGGAATGGAAAGAAAGGGGATATAAGGCTAAGGAAGAGGGGGATGGGGGAAAATAACGGAAGGGAGGGGAAGGAAGGGGACACTTTTTTTTTTTTTTTTTTTTTTTTTCTATATTCCAACTTACTTCCTCTCGGGCATAGGCTGAGAGCCTTAACATTCACCGCTTTACAATGAACAGTGAAGCCCGTGAGGTCTTGTTCCAGTCTAGGGAGTGAGACATGTGAAGCACGTAGAGTACAACGAGCACCTGCCATCTTGCCTTCACATGAGGCACGGTGCTCACTCATGGCCCGAAACGACCCCATCTCTGAAGCCACCTCGTTCCCGTGCTTCACTGTCTCACCACCTACACTCGGACTCTCACACTTACACACACACACAACGCCACCTGTTGAGCAGATAACTCACCAGGCATTGCACCCCTATAGCATATTTTGAATATGGGAATATTCATACAGTGCTATTTAATCAGGGAACAATGAGGGTATTTTATTGACGTTTCGGTGGGCTTGTGGTAATGCACTGATACTAGGTACAGCACAAATTCCATCCCAATAATATCTTCCCATTGATACATCGGGATTTGAACCCGGGACCTTTGGATTACCAGGCCAGTGGCAAGACCACTCCACCACACCTCCCCTGGGACGGGTTGGGGGTGAGGAGGGGAGGGGAAGGAATAGGAGAGAGGGGAAGGGAGGGGAGCGGGGAGTAGTGGGGCAGGAGAAGGTGGGGAGGAAGGGATAGAATAGAGGGAGAAGGTAGGGAGGGGAGAGGAGAGAAAGGGAGGGGAAAGGATAAGAGGGAGACGGGGAGAGGAGGGTGAGGGGAGAAGGTGGGGAGGGGAATATGATAGAGACAGGTAGACAGATATACGAATGGGGGAGGGAGAGGGAAGGTAGAGAGAGATAGATAGAGAGATATAGATAGATAGATAGATAGATAGATAGATAGATAGATAGATAGATAGATAGATAGATAGATAGATAGATAGATAGATAGATAGATAGATAGATAGATAGATAGATAGACAGACAGACAGGTAGTCAGATATACGGATGAGGGAGGGAAGGAAGGTAGGTAGATAGACAGAAGGGTGAGGGAGGGCGTTCCAGCATATCGACCAAACAATGAAGATAATTAAGTACAGTTCCGGAGCCCCGACATTGCGCCATTTGGACATGCAATAAATCACACGGCACACTACAACCACCACCACCTACACTACTACTACTACTACTACTACTACTACTACTACTACTACTACTTACTACTTACTACCAATATTACACCAGCCCCTCCACTACCACTACTACTACATTGTCATCACCACTTATATCACCACCAATACTACTACTACTACTACTACTACTACTACTACTGAATAAATGTGATTGATTGATTGGTTGACCACTACTACTACCTACACTATAGTGTATTTAAGTTTACCTGGCAGAAATTGGTAGAGCTGCCTTTCAATAATTTGTATAGCCAATATTAGATAAAAGCGGCGTCACACGAGTAGTTTAGATAGCTAGTATAGGAAGTATAGAAAGGCAGGGTTACCAATTCATACCAGGTTAACGTTAATACACTTTACTACTACTACTACTACTACAGCTACTACTACTACTACACCTACTACTACATCGCCACCATCACTACAGCATCTATCAGTACCACCTCCACCATGACCACAATAACCTTCACGAACACCTTTATAACTAACACTACCACCTCTATTACCATACAACAACTACTACTACTACTACAGCACCTATCAGTACCACCTCCACCATAACCACAATAACCTTCACGAACACCTTTATAACTAACACAACCACCTCTACTACCATTCAACAACAACTACTACTACTACTACTACCTATATTTATATTTAATAGTGTACATTCATTAAATTTTACAAACATCAGATATTATTCTACTCCTACTACTCTACTATACTACTACTCTATACCATGCAATTTCAATCTACAACAACTATTACTACCACTACTACCACCTGAACATCATTGGGCACCCCGTCACAATATGCTCAGTGTGCCTATACTGGTAACAAAGGGAAGGCTTAAAAATGTACATATATTTCCGTACGTCCCTGTGTCTTCGTGTCACCCCCCCCCCCCCCTCTCCCTCTAGAGGGCCTTAGAGAGCTGAGTAAAATCGTCCAAGGTTAGCCAGAAAAATAGAGATGATGCCAGGCGTACTGAAGGGGTTAAGTTTATTGTCTTAACCCCTTCAGGACGAGGACACCCTTTTCACTTTCCATTGTGGCAAACGTCAGACGATTTTATCCAGCTTAAGAAAGACTTGTGTTATTCAGAGGCTTTCCCGAGATCGTATTTACCGCTTTGAGTTCTAGAGGTCGATTAAGAAAAATAAAAATAAAATAATAATAATAATAATAATAATAATAACAATGATAATAATAAAACAAACGCCCAATGATAACCAGAACACGATGCAAATTACATCAAGTGTCGAAGGGGTTAATATGGGAAAGGTGGAAGAGAGGGGCAGCTACGACGAGGGAGGAAAGGGAAGAGTCAAATTGTGGGAAGGGAGGGGAAAAACATAATGATGGGAGATATGAAACATTAAAGAGGAAATGAGAGTAGACAGATGGTGTTGAGAGAGAGTGTTACAAGGAATAGTTAGTATCTCAGAGACCTTGCGGCCCATTCCTAGGAGATACTCGAAGCATGAGAGAGTCTGTTTAGTGCACTACGCTCGTTACAAAGTGTGCAAAATACTATCTACTCGAACTGCTCTACTGACGAACTGTTTATAACTTCGAGAGAGAGAGAGAGAGATTAGTGTCAAATACCCATTTTAGTACACAAATACAATCTACTAGTTGTAAGGGAATTCTATTTCATGTAGAATATAGCTTACCGGTACTGGTATGTGAAAACAGAATCGACAAATGTTTGATATGATTGTCTTCAGCCCTAAACTTCCAGCAAATTACAATCATCGTGGCGCGGGATGGAGACAGACAGACAGATAGATAGATAGATAGATAAATAGATAGATAGACATACAGAGAGAGAGAGAGAGATAGTTTGATTAATATAGATAGATATATATATATATATAGAGAGAGAGAAGGGGGGTGGGTAACTAAAGTATAACAAGAGGAAGAACACAACTATGGTTAATTCCGGAAACACCACCACGAGCACACCTGCCATCTATCTGTCTCCCCCCCCCCCCCCCTCTCACACACAACTGCCCCTCACGTGTGGATTGGCTTATTAATGTGTGTTTCCGGTATACTCACATCCGACCAAACATATCATACACATACATAGGCTACATACACACTCCCTCCCTCTATCATATTATCGCCTTAGTACCAGTTCCAAGAAACATATCCTATAGGCGTACGTCGTGTGTGTGTGTGTGTGTGTGTGTGTGTGTGTGTGTGTGTGTGTGTGTGTGTGTGTGTGTGTGTGTGTGTTACAGATATAGAAGATATTAAATAGTTACTCCTTGACAAAGATTATTATTAACAAGAAAATACTAACCAACTGCATTGTACTCCATGAATTATACCATTGCTTGAATTAATGAAAGGCACGATTCACCAGGAGACAATACATACTTGGTATTACCTAACTTACCTCGCTCCACCTCACCTGCTACCATCAACAGACAATATCACTCACCTGGAAGAGAAAGAGACACACGTTAAGTACAGTCATAATAAATACAAAAAAATATTATATTCGGAAACAAGACACACAACTGATAAATGAAGCATACATATATATATATATATATATATATATATATATATATATATATCTACGTTACTAGATTTCTACTGTGAATTGTAAAATCTTCACTAAACAGTAACCATTTAACTAAAGTATACTGCATCACACACACACACACACCTACCTCCCCGTGGCGTAACTGATAGCGCGTCTGGCTCACAACCAGAAGGTCCCGGGTTCGAGACCCGGGCGGGGAAGAGACATTTGGGCAAGTCTCCTAACGGTGTAGCCTCTGTTCACCTAGCAGTATAAGTAGGAACCTGGTATAAGTGGACGAAGTTGTGACGTCCCATCTGGGGTTGGTGATCGGTTACAAGGTGAGATGGGTATCGTACTGGTCAACCTAAGCCTTCGGGTGAGACTGGTATCGTACAGATTAACCCTAAGCCTTCGTTTCCAAATGTCGCCAATTGGCTAAAATACAGACTACACACACATCCACAGCCATTCCAACGATACATAAACACTTAACATGCATTTCACGCAATACATTCCCAGTTAAGGAGGCGCGATAATAATGAGCTTAGCTCGCATTGCGTGGATTCCCCTTGACGAACAAGTAACTGAGTTACACACACACACACACACACACACACACACACCATTTCTCCGGCTAAGTGCAATAAGTGCCAATGCCCAAAAGTACCAATGTAGAGTCTGGCTGATAAAATCATGTCTAGAGGTAAAAAATGCCAAGTACTATTTTAATGGAGGAGGAATTTTACCATTTTACCAATAGACCAAGATATATATCGACATGGTTTTATCGGCTAAAGTCATTATTGGCATTTCTGGACATGGACCCTTAGTAACCCCCAATTTAAATAATTTTAGTCGTCATGCAAATTGTATATACAATACGGTATACAGTCACATATTATAACATTATTAACATTATATTACTATATTATTATAACATTGCTATAACATTCCTATGACAATAGTAACATTACGGTACATTATTATAACATTACTAAAACATTGCTTATTACATTACTACATTATTATAACATTAGTATAACATATTTATTCCATTATTTCATTATTTCAACATTACACTGTATTGATGGTGTAATGCTTAAAGTGTTAAAAAAAAAAAAAAAAAGGAAAACTGGGGAAGGTGCCAGAGTACATACTGTACATACATACATACATGTGATAGCCCAGCTTCGAATCCCGGGAGGATCACATGCTTTAATTAATTTCATTGGGAAGTGTTTGGTGTTGGAAGTGAAATAAATACATTAGGTTAGTATTACACTGGCATCTAATCCCTTGAGTACAGTCAAAATCGATACTTCCTTAATATTATCTAGCTCATAAACTGAAATTTTAAGGGATTTTTTTCTGGAGCCTCTTCTCCTTCTTGCTTGTTCCCATTATTTGAGATTTTAAGACGTTCGCCCCATTAGTTTGACGATTTTAAGACCTTTCGCCCCACGTTTTTATTAATTTAAGGACATTTTGTGCCATTTAGGTGTCGATTATTACCTGGCGAGCGATACCAAGCCTTTAACTTAGGAGTAGTTTTAATAGCACGTGATAAGTAATATTTGCTGTACGCCGCACACATATCCCTCTCTCTAGATTCCCCACACATTATCATCAAGGATTTCGATGAACTATTAATTGTCACTGTACACTCGGTCCAAGAAGTATCTGCACCCCTACCCTGATAATCTGGTGTGTACAGCTTGGTAGTATAGGTTGTAGGTCGTAGGTAGTATAGGTAGATAGTAGTATAGATGGATATAGCTACAGGTAGATAATTATGCAAACCCTACCAAGCTGTACACACCAGATTATCAGGGTAGGGGTGCAGATACTTTTTTGACTGAGTGTACATGTGACGTTACTTCATATTTCATTTTGGCTATACTTAAGCGATTTTGTGTAGGCCTAGCCTAGTTAAAAAAAAAAAAAAAAAAAAAAAATCAAAGGGGTGAAAAGTACAGTACGGTACAGCATCTCACGTAACCCTCAAACTCCATCAATTCTTCCTACTCTGAATAAACCCGTTTGTATTGCTAGCAAAATATAGAGAAGCATGGCGTCAACGTAGCGATACCAAGAAGGTTAAGGTTGCTGGTGCCAACACACTCCTATGCCACCACACCATGACACCGGCTTTCAACAACTTAAATATGGCGGCTAACATTATATATACTGTGTATATATATATATATATACGGTATATATCGTATATATATACTGTATATATCGTATATTTTTTGAACTTACTCATAGCCCGAAATTCGCAAGTGGTCACTTCAAGTTAGGCAAGGCTGAGTAATATTGGTGTTGCCATGTGCACGACATACCGAATTATCTCGGTTACATTAAAAGAAAAACAAATTGCCCACCATGCATGCAAGGAGACCATTAATTGTTATGCAGGGTCAATATCACACACAAACACACAAACACACACACACACAGTTCATGCAAGAAGACCATTAATTACGTTATGCAGGGTTTATTTCGCACACAATCGATGGCGCTCCCTGGGACAGACTGGCTGGCCACCCTCCCCTCCCACCTGCCTCACTGCTATCACCTGTGTAACTATAATAATTCACACTCTAATGTACTGCTACCTTTGAACTGGTACTACCTCACTGTTATCACCTGTATAACTGTAATAACTCAACTATAATTTAATGCTACCAATGAACTGCTACTACCTCACTGCTATCACCTGTATAACTCTAATAACTCATACATAATATACTGCTACCTTTGCACTCTACCTACCTCACTGTTATCACATGTGTAACTCTAATAACTCATCTATAATTTAATGCCATTTATTTACTGTTACTAACTCACTGCTATCACCTGTGTAACTATAATAACTCAACTTTAATGTACTGCTACCTTTGTACCCGACCTAACTCACTGCTATCACCTGTATAACTATAATAACTCATCTCTAATAACCTACCTCACTGTTATCACATGTGTAACTCTAATAACTCATCTATAATTTAATGCCATTTATTTACTGTTACTAACTCACTGCTATCACCTGTGTAACTATAATAACTCAACTTTAATGTACTGCTACCTTTGTACCCGACCTAACTCACTGCTATCACCTGTATAACTATAATAACTCATCTCTAATATACTGCTACCTTGGCACTCTACCTACCTCACTGCTATTACCTGTATAACTGTAATAACTGTAATTGAATGCTACCGTTGCGCTGTAATTCCCCTGACTGCTACTGGTACTTGTCTCATAGTACCTCACCCACAAACCAAGGTGCAGCTAAGGTAACCACCCACTTCATCATATTTAATTGTTAACTGCAACTTGTTTTACGGTAACTAACCCCTTCAGTACCATGGCGCCTTTTTACCCTTGATCCGGGCTAAAATTATATGATTTTATGCAGTTTAAGAAAGACCTTTGTTACTAAGAGGGTTTATGAATATCGTATATACCCATTTAAGTCGCATAGGTAGATTACAAACTAAAGCGAATCGTCTAACGGTAATCAGAATATGATGAAAATTACTTAATGGTGGTGAAAGGATTAATTATTTTTACACCGGATCTATTTCCCACACAATCGATGGGCGGCCCCTGTGCCTGACCTCATTGTAACTAACTCCCTGCTACCACCTGCCTCACCGGTCACCACCACCACTGGTATTAACCCCTTCAAGCAGACCCCGGTTTATGAAGAAAATTGTTAGCCACTAAAAATAACAGTGTCCATCATTATTGTCTGCAAACTACTGAATATGACCGTACACTCGGATACCATAGTCTGCGGCCCACTCATAGAAATGCGTCGACCCCCTATGTTATTATTTATGCAAATATAACTATCTGGATTAATTTTTGAATGGAACTTGCTTGTCAATAAATCAAATATATAGTTTTGTACTAGATGTATAACAAATGCAACTCTTAAATTCGTTTCTAGATACAGTATAGTTCAATAATGAGAAATAGGTTAGGCTAAGTCCACGAATATTTATGAGTGGGCTAGAGGCAACGGGTATCCGAATATACATCAGCTGAGGTAATGTGTGTGTGTGTGTGTGTGTGTGTGTGTGTGTGTGTGTGTGTGTGTGTGTGTGTGTGTGTGTGTGTGTGTGTGTGTGGGGGGGTGTGTGTGTGTGTGTGTGGGGGGGTGTGTACTCAGTTACTTGTGTGTGGGGAATCCACGCAATGCGAGCTTATCGCGCCTCCTTAACTGCGTGTAGTGCGTGTGCATGTGTGTTTTATGTACTGTTGTGCTGTGGATGTGTGTGTGTGTGTGTGTGTTAGTGGCGACATCGAAACGAAGGCTTAGGGTGGATCTGTGTGTGTGAGACGAGAGCTCTACCTACTAGGCTACGGGCTGTGTGTGTGTGTGTGTGTGTGTGTGTGTGTGTGTGTGTGTGTGTGTGTGTCGCTCAATGAAGCATCTGAAGAATATCTAGCCCCCAAGTGTTAGCCAGAATCTAAATATGAATTAAAACATGATAACTAATTACATGGTGCAAGTAACGTAACACATTAATGTATGACGTAATAACAGATGCCAAACGGTATCGAGTGGCTTTCTGCAATCCTGCAATTTAGGAGGAACCGACCTTTGGCCGGGACATGTTCCTACCGAAAATTGTACAATTGTATCTCGAAGCTGGGTCTTGGAGATATTTTTTTTTAAAGTTGATGGAGGTCTAAGGAGCTAAGTTAAAAAAATAAAAACAAACAATAAATAAATAAAATAAATAAATATATAGTTTATATATATACAGTATATATATATTTTTTTTTTATATATATATACCGGTATATATACAGTATATATATATATAATATCTATAGATATATATATATATATATATATATATAGTATTGTGATATATACTAAAACATATATATACCATACACCGGTATCGGGTATATATAATAACTGTTGTTATATTTCAACATTATACGCTAACATAATGTAAAACAAAAGTCTTAGTCATTTAGTTAGTAGGTACGGTATATCTGCGATGTTATCTGTACTATGATATCTATATAATTGACACATGTAAATGATAGCACAGGTATAATTCCATTAACTGGGTTGGTAAGACTGAATTTATCCTGTGTTGGCATACCATTAACCCTACTTGGTGCGAGAGGGGGGTCTTTGGACATTTTAAGACGCTTCACCCCATTAGTTTGGCGATAATAACACTTCACCTCATTCAGGTGTTGATTTTTTTTCTGGGCAAGCAATAGCGAACTTGTAACTTACATGAAATCGGCCTTCAGTCGGGACAATTTTATTATCGAAAACTGTACACATTTAGCTAGATGGTCTGGGTGGGCCTTTCTTTAGTTTCATGGAAGTTTGGGAAGGCGCTTTGTTAACCTACTGTAGGGGACACACTATAACAAATAGGTAAAAAACGACAAAAGCTAGTAAAATCCTCAATAATAAATAAACATATCATAATAACCCACAAGACGTCGAATCAGATAGCCATAATATATATTTGATAATGATAACATAAATTCAGCAATATTATGAACGTGCAATACGATAAAGTTACCTAAGAATTAATATCTATATTTACAGTGGTATTGATTAGTATTCACAGCCACGTTCGTACCCCAAGTCTGTATTTCCGAGTTCGAATCCCGGGAGGACCATATGCTTTCATTAGTTTATTCAAGTACATTGGGGTTTGTAATTGATGATTAATGTTAAGAACGGGGTGTTACTTATTACCTTTACCTGTTGATACCTTTTGATGTGTTCGCCACTCTTCTAGCGGCACCAAGGAGCGCGACGCCCCTCGTTATGGGTGGTGATTTGGTGCAGTAGACTGTTTGAAGCGACAGCTCGTGTGTTCCACCCAGTTATGTTCTGGTTGCTTCATAATGACAAGTACGGCACAGTTCTTAACATAATATAGCTTAAACCAATTCCAATCTTTTAATCTTTAACCATTTATGTGCTCCCTCCCTCCCTCCCTTTCCCCCCCCCCCCCCTCTCTCTCTCTCTCTCTCTCTCTCTCTCTCTCTCTCTCTCTCTCTCTCTCTCTCTCTCTCTCTCTCTCTCTCTGCCACGGACATTCGTTCCAGGGCAGTAATTCCCTTTCCAATGTTCCCTTACCCACTCTAAACCACTGTTTGGACACTTGATCCTCAGTGTTTTGGAGGACAAGCAACCTATAAGGGTCACTAGATCTATTGTTGCTTGATTTCCTTTGTACTCCTTTGTACTCTCTCTCTCTCTCTCATACACACACACACACACACACCTGAACATACACCGGCATCACCTTAATAAATTACTGTTATAATCCCTGCACTAAACACCTGTGGGTACATTAAAATCATTATACCCACACCTGTACACACACACACACACCTTACCTTTTGATGTGTTCGCCACTCTTCTAGCGGCACCAAGGATTATTTAATTATTATTTAATATTGTTTTAGTTTCTTCCTTAGACCTCCAACAAGCTATACAAAAATAAAAAATCCTCAAGACCCCTTCTAGAAATGTGTACAATTTTCGGTAAAGAAAATGTCCAGCCAAAGGCCGATTCCTTTTAAAATTACAGGCTCGCTATTGCTCGCCAGGGTAATATTTTCAGATAAATGGCACGAAAAGTCTTAATATTGTCAAAGAAATGGGGTGAAAGGTCTTAAAATCGCCAAACAATTGGAACGAACGTCTAAAAATCTCAAAACTAATATGGTAAACATGAGAGAAAGGGATCCCCCAAAAAGCGAGTACCTCCCCTTAAACGAAGTATATGCTCGGTTGATTTTCAGCTGATGATAAATTCAATCCCTTTGCAACTGATGTATCGATAATAAATGGAAAAATATACGTTTCTGTGTTATATTAATGCTAAGTTTTCTTAATTAACAACATATTTCGTTACACAATCTTCGTATTAACCGAGTATTAGTGAGTAATCAAAATGGCAGTTTGCCGTCAGTTGGAAAAATTACTATTAACACCTGTACGGCCATCCACCCACACATAGACGTCTACACACACACACACCCATACACACACACCACACACACACACACACACACACACACACCTGGCTATGTTCCAGTATCAACACCTGGTGACTTAGCATATAAATAACTGGTTGTCATTATAACATTCAAATCATGAAACACACACGCCTACAAACCCTACACACCAAGTTACACAGTAAGCCCCCCCCCCCCTTCAACACAAACACACATCAACACAATTAATACACTACACTTACCTCAACAAATATCCACACGCATGTTAAACACTCACAAACACACACACACACGCGTGAGTGTGAAAAGTGCAAACATTCACACACACACACACACAGGCACCCACCTACCTACACGTTGGCACACAGACACCTAGGCTACACAGACAGCCATACTTCTATCCACCCACACACGGACACAGACTCACCCACACACACACGGTTTCAAACATAGACACACACACACACACACACACACACATACTCTCACCATAATAACTTGAAGGATAAGCTGGACAAAAGAACCTAGTCACGAACTTAGATTTAAAGTTAAAGAGCAACCATGAGGATATGCGAGACCTTTGATATTTCTGCCCAGGTGGATTAACCTCTGAATCACATTTATCTTCTTTAGATTTCCTTTTATCTACTACCACACGATAATATTCCTGTTAGGAAGGTCACCTCAGAGTCACACAACGAAACTAAGCCCTTGTATCTTTAACACAAGGTAGTCTAAGCTGAATAGAATTCTTGTTTTGTTTTATATAAGAGACAATTTCACTGACAGACTTTATCACCGACACTGATTGAAATATATCAGTGGGATAGATTTGTGTCATAGCGTGAGTTCCTTATTATTTTGCATTCCTTTGATCTTAAAAAGCTGAATACCAAACGATAGAAACAAAAACACAATATCGTTTTAATTGATTGGTTGAATAAATTGTATTCAATACTGGCATATAAAAATAATCCGAATAATTTTATTAGCAATACTTACTACGGTACCGAAGTTGTCTGATTCTACATCGGTTTATTAGCGTGCAAATAATTTATTGTGTGTAATTATGTTTTCTTGACTCTTTTCCACCCTCTCTCACACTCACACACTATAATCTATCTTCAGTTTAGTTTCCAATTCCAATGTGAGAACCTCAGAATAAAAAAAAAAAAAAAAAAAAAAAAAAAAATTGCCAGAAAAAGCGCTCGTGTGACACTGGTAAACCATAGATGGGGGTTAGACAAAATACAAGATACCGAAAAATGCACAAATTTATCTAGTAGGGGGTATCTTGGAGGTATGTTTACTTTAAGATTGATAAGGTTTAGGGAGGAAACTATAAATAAGAAGTAGGCTAAATTAAATAAATAAACAAATAAATACAAATCTCCCCATACGTAGCGTGATCATTAGCAGAACAGATTAGCGGCGCCCTAACTGGTTTAGCTGTAGAGTCGCTCCCTACCTTAAGGGGAGATGGTTAACTTTTTGGGTGATTTTGGCATGTATTCGTTATTTTCTAGTTTCCTCCCTAGACCTCCATCAAATTTATAAAAAACATCCATTAGATCCCCTTTCTAGATTAATTTGTACATTTTTCGGTAGAAAAATGTCCCGGCCGAAGGCCGGTTCTTCCAAAATTACAGGCTCACTATCGTTCGCCAGGAAAAAAAATCGACACCTAAATAGCACGAAAGGTCTAAATATTAACGAAGAAATGGGGCGAAAGGTCTTAAAATCGACTAAATAATGGGGAAAACATCTTAACATCTCAAATCTAATGGGACTAAACATGAGGGAGAAAGTGGTCCAGAAAACCGGCCCATCCCCCCTTAAAATGGAATAGTCCACCCGATCCACTCCCTTCCCAATATCCCTCCCCCGCCCAATATTCCAATATCTCCCTCCTCTCTAGTATTCCAACCTATCCCCCAATTATTCAACCTAACCCTCAATATTTCAACCTAACCCCCCAATATTCCAACCTACCCCCCAAAAATATTTCAACCTAACCCCTTCTAAGTATTCCAACCTACTCCCCCCTCCATATACCAACCTAACCCCCCCATATTTAAACCTACCCCCTCCCCCCGCCTCCATATTCCAACCTAACCCCACCCAAATTCCAACCAAACTCGTTCTCTTCTTCCTCCTCCTTCCTCCACGTCCTCCTTGTCGTGTTTATGAAGTCATAAAAATATCTACATGGTTATAATCCTCCATGGTCCCTCTCTCTCTCTCTCTCTCTCTCTCTCTCTCCCCCACACACACACACACACACCGTAAGCGAGGCACAGCAGCAGCAGGGGCAGCAGCAGTTTATCGTCCCCGTAAACACACAGCTAAGGACGGCCCCAAATTACCCCCGCCCCGCACAACTTATCCTCTATTGGTATAGCAGAACTGGACAATTTCATTCCATTATCTTTCGTTTTGGCGATCAACAGCTATTAGGACCGGGAAAGAGGGGTATTAGAGCGGGTTCCTGGATGTACAGTCGCGGCCAAAAGTACGGTCCCGTCTGCATAATTGACCACTTGCGAGGGTCGGGCTATAAGGAAGTTCAATCAGTAGATATGGATATTTAACTAATAATAAAAAAAAAAAAAAAAAAAAAACAAAAAACAAAAAACGTGCAGATGTGATACTTGGAAATTATGTTGGACTTGACTTAATGTACAGTTATTAAAGTATGTGTATACCACAATTGCTATTTAGCTTGAATATTTCCTGAATATGAACAATGCTTGGACTTCCTTATAGCCAGAAAATTGCAAGTGCCCAATCATGATTTCCGCTAAACGAATTTTGGATAGATTATGTGATCATCATTATATTAGTAAAAGACAGACCACGAGCAGTGTTTAGTTGATTAGGGACTTAAAGCTTAATATGCCGCTCTTTCTAACATCCATGCATGGAATTTGCATTCAACCATTTCAATGCATACCAACAATACATTGCCCAATTTGATTATGTGTCCAATTTGACCCTCAACACCATTTGAGGCTATTGGACCGCTCAACATACACGATCACCAGGACCAGTTTAAGGGCAGGCAGACCGTATGTTTGGTCTATTAATTCATTTATTCATTTTTTTTGTTTTTTTAATTTCCTCCCTAGACCTCCATCAAGCTTAGAAAAACACCCCCTAGACCCCCCTTCAAGATAAATTTGTACATTTTCGGTAGAAAAATGTCCCAGCCGAAGGCCGATTCCTCTTAAAATTGCAGGATCGCTATCGCTCGCCAGGAAATAATCGACACCTAAATGGCACGAAAGGTCTTAAAATTGACAACGAAATGGGGCGAAAGGTGTTAAAATCGCCAAACTAATGGGCCGAACGTCTTATAATCTCAATACTAGTGGGGCTAAACATTAGGGAGAAGGGGGTCCAGAAAAACGGTCAGCCTCCCCTTAACTGCCTTGGACTAATTCCTTACCTTTGGAAACACTAAGAGTCTTCACCACACAACTACAGTCCTTCCATTACAAGTAGGCAAAGAATCTTGACCACAAACTTCTATATATAAAAAAGAGAGAGTATCAAGGGAATAAGTGTGGATATAAAAAAGAGAGAGTATCAAGGGAATAAGTGTGGATATAAAGAAGAGAGTATCAAGGGAATAAGTGTGGATATATAAAGAAGAGAGAGTATCAAGGGAATAAGTGTGGATATAAAGAAGAGAGTATCAAGGGAATAAGTGTGGATATATAAAGAAGAGAGTATCAAGGGAATAAGTGTGGATATATAAAGAAGAGAGAGTATCAAGGGAATAAGTGTGGATATTTACAGCCCATTTACTCTAGACTTGTTTGAGTAACAGGTTAAGGGGAGGTATTTAGTTTGTTCCCTAGACCTCCATCAAGCTTAAAATTACACCCCCTTGAGTCCCTTTCAACATAAATTTGTACATTTTTCGGTAGAAAAATGTCCCGGCCGAAGGCCGGTTCCTCTTAAATTACAGGCTCGCTATCGCTCGCCAGGATAAAATAGACACCTGAATTGCACGAAAGGTCTTAATATGGGGTAAAAGTTCTTAAAATCGCTAAACTAATGGGGCAAACGTTTTATAATATCAAAAGCAATGGGGCTAAACATGAGGGAGAAAGGGGTCCAGAAAAAAATCCCTTAAGTGGAGACCTCCCCTTAAAGGTAACAATTTCTGGCCTACCTGTAATGAATGGACTATAATAGCACCGGCGAGCGCGACGCCCTCAATTCATCGATTTTAGGAGTATAGTTGGTTGTTGGAAGGAACATAATAATTAGATCAAACGGCAAAAATCCACAGCCCAACAAAATGTTGACCAATTTGACCCAATTTGAGAACTCGCAACAGCTTTGTATTTGGAAAATTTAGTTTACATTGGTCTCGTTTGTACGCATGGTGGAGATACATGCTCTACTGAGAACTCAATTTAATTTCGATTATATTCTAGTACACACACACACACACACACACACACACACATATACAGTCTATATATATACAATCAAAACTTGTATATTTAAACTTCATTCCATTTGACTAAGGTGTAGAGAACAAATAATAGCGGTATATGTGAAAGTGTGAGCTGGCTTTTTAACGAGCCTGTATCGGCCAGGGTAATCATGGTGGAATTATAATGCCTCCGACAACTACTACCTCGCAGAACCGGTTGAAGGGGTACGCGGAGTCGGTCCATCCGGCACAAGAATGTTTATTTTGTACAGTCACCAGCACAAGTAACTGGTACACTACTATTTAATAACTTTAAATCATTAAGGGGTTGTTATTGCACCCTAGACCTCCATCAAGCCTAACAAATAATACCTGTATGACGCCCTTACGAGATATATTTGTACACTTTTGGGTATAAAAATGCTAGTTCCTCCTAAATTGCAGGCTCGCTTTCGTTCACGAGGAGAAAATCGACACCTAAATGGCACGAAAAATCCTACAATTGACAAAGAAATTGGGTGAAAGGTCTTAAAATCGCCAAACTAATGGGTCAAAAATCATAATTATCTCAAAACTAATGGGTCAAAATATGAGGGAGAAGGGAGTCCATAAAAAGCACCCCCTCATCATTGAACGGGGGACATTGACTCGGGCATGTGTTTAAGGGGGGTGACCTGCTTTTTGTTATTTCTGTCCTGTTCTCTCTTTCTCTGGCTTGTATCCATTCGGCCCCATTCAGCCAACTATTTCAAGACGTTTATCCCCATCTAGGTGTCGATTTCTTCCTGGCGAGCGATAGCGAGCCAACATTATATGAAGAAATCCGGCTTCGCCGGAGAAATTTTTCTATCGAAAAATGTACAAATTTAGCCTGCTGTAAAAAAAAAATATGCTGGCTCGCCACCGCTCACCAGTAAAAAATTTACACCTGGATGGGATAAACGTCTTAAAACAGTAGGCTGAATGGGGCCAAATGGATACAAGCCAGAGAAAGATAGAAAAGGACAGAACAAAAACAGGTCACCCCCCTTAAAGGGATCCAATGGTATTTGTGGAACCCGACTACTTCTAATTATGGAAACATATTGATGAATAACATTTTCTACACCGGTACACCAACTAGTAAACTTTATATACTATTTATTGGAAAGGAAGATCCATTCACAAATTAATCGATAGTTATAATAGCATAAAGAAAAACAAATGGGGTTCATGGATTTTCTATGAGTGACTGTACCTAAGCTAGCAATGGAAACCCTGATATTCGTCTAATCTAACAGACGCTGCTTACATTACTATATATCCCCCCCCCCCTCCCAATCCAACCAAAGTCTCCCTCGCCTAACCTAAAGTAAACCTTATCTAACCTTGCTTAAACTAACCTAAAGTAATATAAAACCAATTTAACCTAACCTAGTCAAGAGTATTCTAGTCTAAATTACTCTAACGTATTATATCTTTATAAAAGTGCTGTGTGTCTGTATGTAGGGAGGCTAGCAGATGAGGAGGTAAAGGTGCCACAACTATATGTACAGACTGCCACTTCTCGGTTGTACAAAATAATATTAACGTTCCGAAAGTGGTTGGTGGCAAGGTCTACTGTATGTAGAGTTTGGTTGGTGGGTGGGTTACTTGTCACCTCACGGGCCTGCCAGCCACCCATGCCTCCTTTACAGTATATAATATAGATACCTTGTGATACCTTGTGGTGTGTTCGCCACTCTTCTAGCGGCACCGAGGAGCGCGTCGCCCCTCGTTATGGGTGGTGATTTGGTGCAGCAGACTGTTTGAAGCGACATAGACATCAGACATACAGTATATCTTGGGAAGGGGCCGAGTCTCCCCTTATATCACTGAAGTTAGCAAAGGGAAGGAGAGTGATTAAATCATAGTAACCCAACTTTCACCGAGATGCTGATTTTGTTTTGAGTTTTCTTATTATCTTTTTTTACTCTAACCCTGAGATAAACGATTGAAACTCAGTGACTGTCGAAGTCACCAATATATAGACGATCATATTGGTAGTGTGTGTGTGTGTGTGTGTGTGTGTGTGTGTGTGTGTGTGTGTGTGTGTGTGTGTGTGTGTGTGTGTGTGTGTGTGTGTGCACGCGCGCGCCAGTACCTTAGTTGTCAGGTGATCGTAGCCCCACCATAATAACGCTCACCCCCACACCAAAACCCAGGATCATGAAGCAAATTGGTCGTAAATTAGTGTTAAATTAGTCATAAACCAGTCATAATTTACGGCGCGGGACACAGCTATATACTCTGGAACATTTCCCTTCCCGTAAAGTTCGCGGACAATAATATACTTTAAGGGGAGTTTTGTAGTTTGTTCCTTAGACCTCCGTCAAACTTAAAATTACACCCCCTAGACCCCCTTTTAAGTTAAATGTGTGCATTTTTCGGTAGAAAAACCGGCCGAAGGCCGATTCCTCCTAAATTATAGGCTCGGTTTCGCTCGCCAGCAAAAAATCGACACCTAATTAGCATGAAAGGTCTTAACATTGACATAAATGGGGCAAGAGTTCTTAAAATCGCCAAAGTAATGAGTCGGTCTTAAAATGTTAAAATCAATGATGAGGCTAAACGTGAGGGAGAAATGGGTCCAGTAAAAAATCCCTCAAGTGTAAGTCTCCCCTAAAACTGGCGTCCCACGAGCTGTATTAGTACTGAACTGTATTGCAGTCTGATATTTGCTACAAGTTATTACAATATTTTGAAGGATTTAGACGATTTTTTAGTATATTCAATATGATTTCAAGCTTATGAGCAAAGTAAGTCAAAATACCATCGAAATAATTAATTGTGTGTGAGGGCTGGTCCTATCCAGAGTGAGGTTTGGCATCCTCTACCCAACCTTAGCCGTTTCTGTCTGTCTCTTTTACTGTCCTACTTTTCCTTCTGGGGGCAGGAGGCTAGGAATCCTCCTCCCCTTGTACAAATTCTCCTACTCATCGAGACAGAGAAAGGGGCGAAGGAACGCACAAGTGGTCCCGCACCCTGAGAATTAGAACCCTTGAGTGTTGTTTCTGTTCGGGCTCTGTCTCAAGTTGGCCACCCCCACAATGGGGTATGTGCCTGAGTATATACACATACATAGTTACATACAAATAAATATATAATTTATTGTCTTCATATTTTTGACTCTGGTACCTTGACTCCGGTACCTTGGCTCCGGTACCTTGGCGCCGGTACCTTGACTCCGGTACCTTGGCTCCGGTACCTTGGCTCCGGTACCTTGACTCCCATACCCCCGCCACTCTAGCGCTCGTCTGACGCAACGCTTTAAGGAGAGATATCCACCTGAGGGACTTTTTTCTGGACCCCTTTCTCTCTCATGTCTAGCCCCATTGCTTTTGAGATTTTAAGATGTTTGCCCCATTAGTTTGGCGATTTTAAGAAGTTTCACCCCATTTATGTAACTTTTAAGACCTTTCGTCCCATTTAGGTGTCGATTTTTTCCTGGCGAGCGATAGCGAGCCTGTAATTTAAGAGGAACCGGCCTTCGGCCTGGAAATTTTTCTACCGAAAAATGTACAAATGTATATTGAAAAGGGGTCAAGGGGGTGTAATTTCAAGCTTGATGGAAGTCTAGGAAACACACTAAAAAAAAAAACTTAAAATATCCAAGATCCTGAACAGTTAGTCACTCCATATATTTATCAAAATTAATTATATATATACTTCGTTATATATTAATTATATATATAATTCGTTATATATTATTATATATATATATACTTCGTTATATATTAATTACCGGTATATATATACTGCGTTATATATTAATTGCAAGTATTTTAGCTGATCTCGATAGGCCACTGTGAAAATTAAAGCATTATAAGATGGCTTTACACAAAATTACAGGTGGAAATTGTGGGCATGTATAACGTATTTCACATTACAATTTGATCTATTAAATTGACTTTACTTTTCATAGCACAGTCGTACGTATCATCTTTCGAAAAACATAATAATCAGAGCAGTGTACTACAAGTAAGAAGAGAAAGTGTTGATCAATATAGCAAATTATATACGCCACAAATTATATACGCCACAAATTATATACGCCATAAATTATATACGCCACAAATTATATACGCCACAAATTATATACGCCACAAATTATATACGCCACAAATTATATACGCCACAAATTATACGCCACAAATTATATACGCCACAAATTATATACGCCACAAATTATATACGCCACAAATTATATACGCCACAAATTATATACGTCACAAATTATATACGCCATAAATTATATACGCCACAACTTATATACGCCACAAATTATATACGCCACAAATTATATACGCCACAAATTATATACGCCACAAATTATATACGCCACAAATTATATACGCCACAAATTATATACGCCACAAATTATATACGCCACAAATTATATACGTCACAAATTATATACACCACAAATTATATACGCCACAAATTATATACGCCATAAATTATATACGTCACAAATTATATACGCCACAAATTATATACGCCATAAATTATATACGCCACAAATTATATACGCCACAAATTATATACGCCACAAATTATATACGCCACAAATTATATACGCCACAAATTATATACGCCACAAATTATATACGCCACAAATTATATACGCCACAAATTATATACGCCACAAATTATATACGTCACAAATTATATACGCCATAAATTATATACGCCACAACTTATATACGCCACACATTATATACGCCACAAATTATATACGCCACAAATTATATACGCCACAAATTATATACGCCATAAATTATATACGCCACAAATTATATACGCCACAAATTATATACGTCACAAATTATATACGCCACAAATTATATACGCCACAAATTATATACGCCATAAATTATATACGTCATAAATTATATACGCCACAAATTATATACGCCATAAATTATATACGCCACAAATTATATATGCCACAAATTATATACGCCACAAATTATATACGCCACAAATTATATACGCCACAAATTATATACGCCACAAACTATATACGCCACAAATTATATACGCCACAAATTATATACGCCACAAATTATATACGCCATAAGTATCTTACAGTAAACGTATAGTTAAGGGGAGATTATCCACTCGAGGGAGTTTTTTTCTTTACCCCTTTCTCCCTCATGTTTAGCCCCATTGCTTTTGAGATTTTAAGACGTTCGCCCCATTAGTTTGGCGATTTTAAGAACTTTCACCCCATTTATGTCACTTTTAAGACATTTCGTCCCATTTAGGCGTCGATTTTTTCCTGGCGAGCGATAGCGAGCCTGTAATTTAAGAGGAACCGGCCTTCTGCCGGGAAATTTTTCTACCGAAAAATATACAAATTTATCTTAAAAGGGGGTCATGGGGGTGTAATTTCAAGCTTGATGGAAGTCTAGGAAATACACTAAAAACCTCCCCTTAACTGTAGCACAATTATTTGAATCCAATATATCAGACCACTTTTTAGTAAGAGGCAAGAAGTAGCTAAAGATAGACTAGTTCGGTCGGCAGTTAACTAATGTTCATAAGCTGATTGAAAATGAACTTTGGATTAGTATTTTTGGCAGTAACTTATTCAACATTACCACTTATATTTTTAGTTCAGTTATTTTTATTATTATTATATATTTATTTTTAGGGGGGGGGGGGGCGGATACTACATGAAAAAGTAATTGTCAGAATCAGAGAGCAGGCAGACTTTAATCTTATTTCCATTTAAACTGTTTGTGTACGGTCGCGCTAATAAGTCATGGCCCAGCTGTCATTACGTTTGACTCGCTCTGTGTTGTATTATTGTCTGTCAGATGTTGAATAGGGTGGCTAAGTGTAGGAACACGTTTGCATATTTCACTCGATATGAAGAAATGAAGCTTAGATATTGCTGATACTAATTATTGATCAAAACATACTTGGTGCCGACACATCACTTATTAGCGCGACTGTACATCCATTTATTTCTTACTGTTAATGTCTATCTGTATCACACACTACCTTTTGTTCTGTTTTATTCTTTTCTTTGTGTCAAGTGTTGTGCTACAACAGGGGGTAATAATGGACAAATTCCACTGTGCACCATTTGTTACTTTGTGTTATCATTTGTATTTCTGTTTCGAGTCAGCCTCCCCCCAATACAAAAAAGAAAAAAACAAATGGGATACCGGTACGTGCCAGAGTATATAGATAGATAGATAGATAGATAGATAGATAGATATAGATTTTATATTATACATTTATTATGTTTTGCAAGTTTCCTACAAGGCCTTAAGGAGAGGTTTCTAGTTTGTTTCCTACTCTTCCAGCAATCTTAAGATTTCACCCCCTAGACCCCCTTTCAAGATACATTTGTAAATTTTTCGGTAGAAAAATGTTCCGGCCGAAGGCCGATTACTCTTAAATTACAGGCTCGATATCGCTCGCCAGGATAAAATCGACACCTAAATGGCACGAAAGGTCTTAAAATTGACAGAATAGGGCGAAAATTCTTAAAAATCACCAAACTAATGGGCAAACGTCTTAAAATCTCAAAAGCAATGGGGCTAGACATGAGGGAGAAAGGGGTCTAGAAAAAAAGTCCCTCAAGTGGAAATCTCCTCTTAAGTAATAGAGAACAAACAATAAGCATATGAACCCTACTATTATATTCTAGTTATTGTTGTACGCTGCACCTGATTGCTGCTATAGTGGGAGTTACTATAGTCTGTTTATTATCAGCGGAAGCTAAAGTGTGTTAAATCCTCCTCTTGATTACTTCGCTACAATGGCGACTTTCACCGATATAACGGGTTAATTATGACAACTTGGCATTTCTATGATTCAGATATATACTATTAAATAAGTTTCCATTACGTATCGAGAAATCAGCCGCCAAAGGATTAATTTTACCGTCAGTAGGTAAATACGACTACCTATAAGCAAAACCCACCATAGTCTACTTAGTTCCAACTGACGGTAAATTGAATCCTTTAGCAGCTCTTTCTCGAGACTTAAGGGGAGGTTTTTAGTTGATTCCCTAGACTTCCATCAAGCTTAAAATTACTCCCCCTTGACCCCCTTTCAAGATAAATTTGTACATTTTTCGGTAAAAAAAAAATTCCGGCCGAAGGCCGATTTCCCTTAAATTACAGGCTCGCTATCGCTCGCCAGGAAAAAATCGACACCTAAATGGCACGAATGGTCTTTAAATTGACAGAAATGGGGCGATGGTTCTTAAAATCGCCAAACTAATGGGGCAAGCGTCTTTAAATCTCACAAGCAATGGGGCTAAACATGAGGGAGAAAGAGGTTCAGAAAAAAATCCTCCAGGTGGAAATCTCCCCTTAATGGAACAATATGAAACTACTATGTTAGTTTTTCATTATTTACAACATATTCCAGTGCCTAATCTTCGTAATAACTGAATAATCAAGACGAGGACATGGCAATTTACCGCAGCTGAAATTAAACAGACTATAAGTTAGAAGATGGCGGCCGGTAAGCATTTTACCCTAGCCTATATTCCAAACGAGATGGGGCAGCTCTTGAATAGTAAGCTACTACCGGTACGATGATTTTCCTGGGAGTTATGTTATTTGTGATAATTTGGTATTTAATGTGGTGATGAGACATATTAGTTTACTATTGTTCTATAAAGTATCAATAATTCACCTGCTAAGGGATCCAATTTACCGTCAGCTGGAAATAAACAAACTATAGTTGTAGAAGAGTTGTGTTAATATCCCTCGCTCTAGATTTCACACTACCTTATTCCTGGACAAGTCCACACCTCTCAACATCACTCACCTGGAAAGAAAGAGAAAACTGTGTTAATATACAGACATAGAACTGTATTAGAACATATTATATATATCCCATACAGTCACTCACATAAGTTAGTGGACCTATTATGTTTTTTTTTTTCATTATGCATACCGGTATACAACTAAACACTTTACAACTACAAACTTTGATTGAATAAGGACACAACAAAGTGTCCTAACTCTGTTGCATACGACAACATAAAAAAAGCTTATTGTCCGACACTGACCCCGCATCCCTGCAATTTCCTCAAGGCCAATAATTGACTCCGGGGTGACAAAGCAGACCAAGCCAGCAACATATATCTCCTCGGGGGTGAGCCCACATGACAGGCAGTTCTACGGTACAGTCGGGTCAAAAAGTCGTGTCGACACCCAGTATTCCAACTATTTTCCTCCTTTCTGTTCTGTGTGTTTCATCCAGTTTACTTTCTGACGGGTTAATTTATCTCTATTACAAATAAGTAGGAGCCAAAGGTCATGTATCAACTCCAACATATCAACTATTTTCCTCTCTGTTGTGAGGTTGTCATTCAAATTCATCCCTATTGTTTTAGAACTCAGCTATCTCTAATATAATTACAGTAAGTCCAGACCACCACGTTTGCATCGTAAGGCCTACTATAGGTAAATCGACATGTGGCAAAATACTACTGAACGAAATTACCTCATCTCGATTAATTGTTCATGAGTGTTCAAACATGTTATTAACCTGAAAATATTATAACACACATACACATGCACACATATTATATCATATCTCACACACACACACACACCAGTACGAACCCAAGCACGAAAACACCAAACATACACATTATACAAAGACTCGAGTCATTTGGATTGATAGGAGTGATAATATATTTCCAGAAATAACACATTATGAAGGGTAAAATAGAGTTCATGCCGAGAATGTACTGCACATAAATACAAGTTCACACCACAAGTCGACTCCAATCACAACTACTCTCTCTCAATACAGTTCAGACATGGATTGTACTAAACTAACCAAAAAGTTCACAACAAACATGCCAACTCAGGTTACCTACTAGTCACTCACCTCACCTCTCTCTCCCTCTCCCACAAACGTATCACATGCCTGTATGCCTGAATCCTCTGGTACAAATAACTCCTAGTGCAGAGGTTAACTGCTACCTTCTATCTGAGCGTTTCATTTACTCTGGGTATGGGACAGCTCGACCAATAGACCACATTATATACCCAACAGCTCTCAAAGCAGTGTCAAATCAATCACCAGTGTCAGATATGGTCAGTTTTAAGTTAGGTTTTGATTACTTGGTCGACACTGGTTTACATCTAGTGGTTAAGACAGTGTACATGGATATTGGGTGAAATGATCCCCTGGTCGAGTTGGCTGAAACAAAACAAAAAATAATAATAATGAAAATATATAATATAACTCCCTTTACCAAAGATATCCCTTCCTTCCCCTCCTCCCTTTCTCCCCTAAACTCCTACCAAACATATACCTTCCAGAAACCACCAAATACCCCCTCCCTTCCCTCTTGCCGAACATATACGGTACCGGTACCTTCCAGAAACCACCAAATACCCCCTCCCTTCCCTCCCACCAAACATATCCCTTCCAGAAACCACCAAACACCCCCTCCCACCCACCAACCCTTCCCTCCCACCCACCACCTCTACCCTCCCACCCTCCTCCCCTTCCCTCCCACACTCCTCCCCTTCCCTCCTACCAAACACATCCCTTCCACAAACCACCAAACACCCCTCCCTTCTCCCCCCCCCCCTCACCCCCCACACACAGTACAGTTCCCACACCTATAATTTCCGTGGGACTATCAAGGTGCATGTATAATTCAGCGTTGATATATATGAATTAACTGGCGGGTGGGGGGTGGGGTGGGGGTGGACAATTGTGGCGCCAGAGAGAGAGAGAGAGAGAGAGAGAGAGAGAGAGAGAGAGAGAGAGAGAGAGAGAGAGAGAGAGAGAGAGAGAGAGAGCGAGAAAGAGAGAGAGAGAGAGAGAGAGAGAGAGAGAGAGAGAGAGAGAGAGAGAGAGAGAGAGAGAGAGAGAGCGCGGGTGGGGGTGGACAATTGTGGCGCCAGAGGGAGGGGAGGGGAGGGGAGGGGAGGGGAGGGAGGGGATGGAGAGAGAGAGAGAGAGAGAGAGAGAGAGAGAGAGAGAGAGAGAGAGAGAGAGAGAGAGAGAGAGAGAGAGAGAGAGAGAGAGAGAGAGAGAGAGAGAGAGAGAGAGAGAGAGAGAGAGAGAGAGAGAGAGAGAGAGAGAGAGAGAGAGGGGGGGGTGTTAGAAACTTAATGCCTTCCTAGATAATACTAGGGAAATAAGTTAGGGTTCGAATATAATCTAAATACAAGTAATAGATGCACATACTTTACCAATTAAATAATATGTTATCTTGTCTAGTCAATTAAAATGTAAAAATGTAACAAAACCATAAAACTCATTTGATGCCCTGCCTGAGGTTTGGAATATTGTAACGATCAAGCCTTTGACACTGATGTTCTTCCTAACATAAATATAATTACAAGTTAACAATGATGACTCCTTAGAAAAAGAAACAAAAATTACGATGATTTGTTTATTTCTGTCTACATATAATTAGCCGACTTTCATTCAATTAATAACGAATGACTATAATTCGCTCTATGGAAGGAAACCTTTATCAGTCACGTGATCATATGTTTTGTCATATCCTGGCTAACGATACACGCTGTCATTATATTCAGGAAATGTCCCTCACAGTCAAGGGGTTAATCCTGGCCGGGGTTGACAGATCTAATTGGCTTTAATTAAATCCCGGCAGTAACCACAACATCAGACACAACCAAACCTGCATGTCAAGTAGTGCGGCAACCTTCTAAAGCTTTTGGACTCTCAACATTATATTTGACCTTCAATTTATGTCGGCAATTCTGATCAGGCAGTTTGTAAATTATAGTTTCGTAAACATTAATCTACAACATGTACCACTCTAGACTCAACTTGCCGATATAGGCTAAGCAAAGAAAAAACCCCGAAATATTGTCAGAAAACCCAACTACCCATCTAAAACTGTCCGAAAAAGCCCCAAAATATTGCCAGAAAACACGACTATCGATCTAAAATTGTCGTAAAAAATGGGTGGTATGACTGTGGTTGTAAAGGAGGTGAGGCGGTTCGTTTGTAAAGTGTATTAATATCTTGGTCATCCTTCACCAAGCAGCGGGGGTTAGTTATTGGTAGGGTGTGTATGCATGGCAGTCACTGTATTCATTGTGTTGGCTGCATGTTGATTACCGTGTGTAGCAGCTAAGGTATCACGGGACATGGATATGTTTACTGTGTGTGGGTGTGGGTGGGTGTGGGTGTGTGTGGGTGTGTGGGTGTGGGGGTGTGGGTGTGTGTGGGTGTGTGTGTGTGTGTGTGTGTTCATCATAGTATATACAACAATTCAGGTGGCGATTTACTAGGATAAATAAACGTATCTAACATCATATACTCTTCATCGTTCTATAAAAGATTAATACCGTATCTATCTCTCTCTTTATAATATATATATATATATATACACAGTTACAAATTTACTCATAAATCCTGCACATTCCTTATACTGTGAGTGTGGTGAGAGACCGGCTTCATTACCGGTCCACACAATCGGGGGGGGGAGGGGGGGGAGGGGAGGGGAGGGGGGGAGGGGAGGGGAGGGGGAGGGGAGGGGGAGGGGAGGGGGAGGGGAGGGGGGCTATATTCACGGACAGGAAGTTGTTGTGGCCGACAATCACCACCTTGGGGGGGACCACTGCACGCAACCACAACCCCAACACACTCAACCCTCACATAAAAAAAAGAGAATAATTCAAACATAAAATCGTTATAAATTGCCTGTATATCATCTTGACCAATGGTAGTTACCGACCGAGGTTTACGAGATCGTTTATGGCGTGTATCTCAGGATTATTCAACAATTTTACACAAAATTGGGTATTACCTTCAATTGGCACATCAATTATTAACTTTCAGGTAGAAATGTTATAACGCCCCCATTCCATTCCCTCTCTCACACACACACACACACACACATACAACTAGAGTAAGTAACTAGAGTAAGTACACACACACACACACACACATTATAACACGAACATCTTAATTTTATACAGGCACCTCCATTGTCATACGGTACATTACTAATAGTTACAATTAAGGGGAGGTTTTTAATTGATTCCCTAGACTTCCATCAAACTTAAAATTACTCCCCCTTGACCCCCTTTCAAGATAAATATGTACATTTTTCTACCGAAAAATGTCCCGGCCGAAGGCCGATTCCTCTTAAGTTACAGGCTCGCTATCGCTCGCCAGGAAAAAATAGACACCTAAATGGCACGAAAGGTCTTAAAATTGACAGAAATGGGGCGAAAGTTATTAAAATCGCCAAACTAATGGGCAAACTTCTTAAAATCTCAAAAGCAATGGGGCTAAACATGAGGGAGAAGGAAGTTCGAAAAAAAAATCCCTCAAGTGGAAACCTCCCCTTAACAAACCTCAACACCATCCATAAGCCTATATAGTAACCATTAACCCCTTGAGGATTGAGCTGTTATTAAATTTAATTCTGGTAACCAATAGACGATTTTATACAGCTTAGGAATTATTTGTGGGCATCAAACGGGTTAATACTATCTCAATTAAGTCTAGCTCCCACAAGTGTCTTCCTAAGCTGAATCCAATCGTCTAATAATAGGCACAATAAACTGTTAAAATACCGGTACGTCATAATCCTCAAGGGGTTAACCTATAGCCCACTCTAGTCCGTTGTTTTTCAGTTGACGATTAATTAGCTGATTTATCGATACTTGATGGACAAAATATGAAACTGTTATAGCCTATCTCTGCATCCAGTGAATACCAAGTGTTCATGATTAACATATTTCAGTCAAAAATAATCGTAATAGTCAGGTAATCAGGATGGGTACATGACAATTTACCATGAGCTGAACATCAACAGACTATATTTCCACAAACCACCATTCTCCAAACAAGCCATCACCCTAAACCACCATACAAGGAAACTATAGCTATAATCCCCACATAGTACCTACCTATCAATAAATATGTAATACAAATATGTAATAAATGTAATAATGCTATATCTCATCACCATACCAACCATTCAACCGCAGCACACAATCCTCACCATAAAGCCATTCATCACCATCACCACTAAACACACAAATCACCACCTACAGAAACACCATCACTCAAGAAATATCATCACCATTAAACCATTAATCACCATCACCACTAAACATACAAATCACCATCACTCAATAAATATCATCATCATACACCATATAACCATTAATCACCATCACCACTAAACACACAAATCACCACCATTCATTAAGAAACAGTATCATCACCACATACCAGATAACCGTTCATCACCTACAGAATCACCCTCAGTCCTCGAGAAACACCATCATCACCATACACTATAAAACACTTCATCACCATCACCACTAAACATATTAATCACCACCACTCATCAAGAAACATCATTACATCATATAAACATTCATCACCATCACCATTAGACACACTAATCACCAGCTACGGAATCACCATCACTCAAGCAACAGTACCATCACCATACACCAGATAACCGTTCATCACCTACAGAATCACCATCAGTCCTGAGAAACCCCATCAACACCATACACTATAAAACACTTCATCACTATCACCACTAAACACACAAACCACCACCTACAGAATCACCATCACTCATCAAGAAACACCATCATCCACCATACACCATATAATCATTCATTACCATCAGAACTAAACACACAAATCACCAGCTACAGAATCACCCACTATTCAATCACCACACAACACCATACACCATAAAACCATTCATCACCATCAGCACTTAAAAAACACACAAGTCACCTCACTCGTCAATTGTCTCACACCATCATCACCATCACCATCAAACACACAAATCACCAGCAACAGAATCACCATCACTCATCAAGAAACACCATTACACCACATAACCATTAATCACTATTAAACAACTAATCATCAGCTACAAAATCACTCGCCCGTCAATCACCACACACCGTCAGTCATCAAGATACACATCCATCACGAGGATAAATGACGTGAATAAATATAATACTGCTTGGTCAGCACACATAATGACGGAACAGCCACAGTATCTATATAATTATATACCAGTACCGTACTGATAACATATGCTGGAATATGTGCTCTCGCTCGCTCTCTCTCTCTCACACACACATACTCTCACTCAAACTATCTCTGCCTCTCTCTCAAACACGCACACAATCTATCTCTATCTATCGCTCACACACACACACACACAGTCTCTCTCCCTCACACACACTCACACTATCTCTCTCTCTTTCGCACACACACACACACACACACACACACAGCTAGCCAACCTAACCCTTATTAATACTAATCGTCTGGTTACTTATATAGCGCCCGTATCTCCTCCTTCGAGGATTCTCAAGCGCTTGACACTTCTTTAATCAACCAGAGACCATTACCCATCTTCCTTGCTCATGGGGAGATGGTAACCGCCGGCTATATCTCAGAAAAACATTTCAACCTGAGCGGGGATTGAACGCGAGACCTGCAAGATGGGAACCAGGCACGCTATCAACTGCGCCAGACGGCTATAACCAAACTATTACCCCCACTAACCCGCAACCAACATAGCATGATACTGTCAGGATGAACCAGTGTTATAACCGAGCGTGTGAAATCTCTAACTAGGCGTTCCATGCTGTTACCAGGCAATCAAAATATTTCGATACTGGTACGCTAACTTCACGAATATAATACCGGTATATCTACCTATCTATCTATCTATCTATCTACACACACACACACACACACACATAATATATATATATATATATATATATATATTTTTTTTTTTTTTTTTTTTTTAAAGATCATAAAAGGTTACTGGTAATATAAAAGCCAAGTGAGACAAGAATCACAGGTGTTTTTACGCCACCTCACCCCACACCTGAGCCAGTGTTAGCTCTTGGCATTATCTACACCTATATGTTGTATTCATAACCATAAATACTTTCTGGAGTAAAGGAGGATCAACTCGGTATATACTGTATATTAACGGGACATGGATCGCTTTTCTAGACCCACTTCTCCCTCGTGTTTAGCCCATTGGTTTTTAGATTTTAAGACGTTCGGCCTATTAGGCTTGCCATTTTAAGACTTTACACCCCATTTCTTTGTCAATATTAAGACCTTTCGTACCACTTAAGTTTCGATTTTTTCCTGGCGAGCGATAGCGAGCCTGTAATTCGGCCGGGACATTTTTCTACCGAAAAAATTACAAATTAATCTTGAAGGGGTGTCTAGGGGGTGTTTTCTACAGCTTGATGGAGGTCTAGGAAGGAAAGTAAAAAATAATAAAATTATAAAACATAAATCAAATTAATACGCCCATCTTCCCTTAAATAAGTAGCTTGGTGGTGGAACTCCCTGTTCCGCTCTATTAGTTTAGCAATAAATGCATACATTCCATTCTGATGACTTTTTCCTAGCGAATCGATAGCAAAACTGTCATTTAGGAAAACCAGTATTTGTCTAGGACATGTAAACTGTACACATCTAGCTTGAAAGAGGTCTAGGAGGCGTGTTTTTATTATGAAACAGGGCCAAGAAAAGCGTGTTTTTAGTTTGAAAGGGGGTCTAGGGAGTGTTTTTAGTTTGAAAGGGGTTCTAAGCTACATATCAAGTTATTTCGACGTAAACAAATTATGTTTCTAAATACAGATGACTCTTTCTTCTACCATATGGTGGGTCTGTGTGCATGTATGTATGTATGTATGTATGTATGTATGTATGTATGTATGTATGTATGTATGTATGTACAGTATGTGTGTGTAATTTCGTGTAACTGCGGCAATGATGATGACGCAAGTGGGGAGCGTGACAGGAGAAACTTCCAAAGTGGTGGTCATAATGGTAGCACTGGTAGTAATAACAGTATAAGGAGCAACAAGAAGAGGGGAGGCTAAGTTATAGGTATATTGATAGAGGTGGTAATAGCTGTTGTAGTGATGGTACGGTAGTAGTTGTGGTCTAATGGTAGTGGTACGGTGGCGCTAATAAGTCATGCCCCAGCTGTCATTACGTTTGGCTCGCTCTGTGCTGTATTAATGTCTGTCATATGTTGAATAAGGTGGGTAAGTGTAGGAACATGTCTGTATATCTCACTCAAAAAGAAGAAATCATGTGTAAATATTGCCGATACCAATTATTGATCAAAACATAATTGGTGCCAATACATCACTTATTAGGCCGACTGTTCTTTAGTTACATTGGTAGTTGTAGTTGCATTGATGGTGGTGTTGGCAGTATTAGTGGCATTGATTTTAGTTGCAGTAGTAGTGGCAATGGTGTTGGTATTGGCAGTAGTAGTGGAATTGATGGTGTTATAAGCAGTATTAATGGTATTGGTGGTGGTTTTGGCAGTAATATCGTCATTGGTAGTGGTAGTAGGGGTATTGTTCGAAGTAGTAATAGTTGTTGTTGTTGTTGTTGTTCCCCAAGCTGCCTGGCCGAACAGCCCCAAGGCCCCGAGTAATGCCAAGGCCATAAACGAGCGCCCCCACAGAACCCTCCCTGCCGACCACAATAAAGCCTGGGTGACCGAAGCCACTCCATGGCGGGGAGCTGAGATGGTGGTGCGTAAACCCGCCCGGGAAACCAAAGCCCCACCCAGGGCCCCTGTGACCCCTCAGCAATTATGAAGAGAAAGATTGAGGGGCAAAGCAGGAATAATGTGACGCTTTAAGCTGTCCAATCTATGGTAGATTGGGAGGTCCAGGGAATAGGCCACGGGAATCGAGAACGCCGTCACTTTAGATTTAGAAAATATATACAGTAAAGGAACAGTCAAGTAAGCTATGGGTATGGCAGAAGATCCGGCTCAGGTCTCACTCTGATAGACCAGCCCATCGCCAAAGTAGTAATAGTTGAAGTGGTCGTAGAGG